>JANJYP010053472.1:0-12270 GCA_024605115.1 Rastrelliger brachysoma
CAACACCAGGTGACCTGCAGGGAGAGAGAGCACAGACACAAAGTGTAGGTTAGTGGATGCATTGATATATTTGAATCTGATGGATAAAGATGATAGAGAGAGACAGGAAGAGAAAGCTCAGTGAATCATGGGAGTCCCCCAGTAGTCTAAGCCTATGGCAGCATAAACTAAGAGCTGGTGAACTTTGTCAAAAAGGAAAGTTTTTAACCTACTCTTAAATGTTGAGAGGGTGTCTGCCCCCCGGACCGAATCTGGGAGGTGGTTCCACAGGAGAGGAGCCTGATAGCAGAAGGCTCTGCCTGCGATTCTACTTTTAGAGACTCTAGGTACCACCAGTAAACCTGCATGCTGGGAGCGTATAGTGCTCTGGACAGTTCATAAGGAACTATGAGCTCTTTTAGATATGATGGGGCCTGACCATTAAGAGCCTTAATAGTGAGGAGAAGGATTTTAAACTCCATCCTGGTTTTTACAGGGAGCCAGTGCAGCGAAGCTAAAGCAGGAGTGATATGATCTCTCTTCCTAGCAAATGCTGCTGAAGAATTGAATTCAGTTTTATTCAGCATTAATCTTCAGTTACTACAAACCAACCAAAGCCTGATTCCTCAACTTTATTGCCCGAAGAAGAGAATTAACTTTCTCCTTTCCACTGGTGTTCAACATTGGACTCACAAACACATGCCCACACTCCATCCATAAGACTACTGGGGACTGCATCAAAATAACACTGACACCTCTTTATGATCAAATGTAGATGTAAGATAATGTTAAAGATTGAAAAGATAATTTCCTCAGCATTCCCCACTACAACACATTAGCCTCGAGTCACCTAATGCACTATTTCTGAACAATTTTCTTAATTATATTATTTTATTTTCATCCTTTAA
This sequence comes from Rastrelliger brachysoma, assembly GCA_024605115.1. Taxonomy (NCBI): domain Eukaryota; kingdom Metazoa; phylum Chordata; class Actinopteri; order Scombriformes; family Scombridae; genus Rastrelliger; species Rastrelliger brachysoma. The sequence continues at coordinate 888 of JANJYP010053472.1, forward strand.
TTCATTATTATTAATTTACATGTTATGTATGTCACACAATTCTCAGACATTTAGCTATATAATAGATGTCTGTCTAAGAGCTTACGGTTAAAAGACTTATGGACTGATTAAATTAATAAAGTACCAATACTCCTACAACAGTTGTAATTCAAATTTGAACTGATGGGCTGAGGGTTTTATCAGATCTCAGATCACATGTGCTTCCCCAGCTAGTTATTTCTGCTAAAATAAGAAGCTGTGAGGTAGTCAGAAGAGAAAGGAGAGGAGGTGATAATCAGAAAAACATGAAGAAAGGCAAAAATAGAGAGGAGTAAGGACAAAGAATATGAAGAGAGAAGAGAAAGTGCTGGAGAAAATTGGGAGGTTGCTTCTACACGTAATTGTACGTGCTAATTGGCACTTTGGCAGTCTTGTTCGCTGGCAAGCCTTCCATTAGACTGGCAACAATTGGCAGAGGGCAACACCCACCAAGGGTTTGTGTCACCACTATGTGCAAGACACTCAAGGGGGATGTAAGGGATGGAGTTAGACTCAGGGGGAGCTGGAAGTTTTCTTCGAGACGAGGAGAGGAGAGGAGAGGAGAGGAGAGGAGAGGAGAGGAGAGGAGAGGAGAGGAGAGGAGAGGAGAGGAGAGGAGAGGAGAGGAGAGGAGAGGAGAGGAGACATTTTAAATATTTACAAATAGGGAAATATCTCCAAGCTTGAGTTATCTTATCATTTGCCTGCTCCTTTATTGGAAAATAGCCCCAATATAGAAATGTAATTGTTCATGTCATGTTAAACTTGCAGACTTTTAAAAATTCTGATTTTTATCAGAATTTTATTAGTTAGTCTGCAATATAGAACAGACAGGAAATGAGGGTAGAGGGTGAGTGAGATGGGAGATGAAATGCAGCAAAAGTCGCCAGCTGGACTCAAACTGAGGACATTGTGATTATAACCAGTCAGTATTTTATACTACTAGATTATGGTGTGCCTAAGTAGCCCTCTGGTTAAGATGCATAACCACAATGTCTGTGGTTCAATTTCCTATGGTGGAGCTTTGTTCCCCATGTCTCTCCCCCCCATATTTCCTGTCATCTCTCTACTGTCACTATATAATAAAGAGATAAAAGATTGCCTCCAAAAAAAATCTAATTAAAATAAAACATTATAGCATGAGGATGCCTCAAAACCAAATCACATAATAATCCACTCAATGGTACTACAAAAGTTGATTTAGTTTTCAGACAGTAACATACATTCTTTTAATCTTTTGATATCTAGCAAGGGTGGCAATTATGTGTATTTCAATTTGTGTATACTGTAATTTGAATTTTTCTCATGTTGGGTTGTGTCAAATGTTTCAAGCCTCAAATTAGCAGAGACAGCTGGTGCTCACTTTACTGTATGAAGAACTTATTTGTTTTTTGTTGCCTATTTTTACTCTATTACAGACTAAGGAGAATCATTTTGAGAATCAATATGATAATATGAGCCAGCAAGAAAAATATAAGAATGTTCAGAATTCTTAATCTATGTATTTGCATTGTAATTTACATTCTCTCTCAGCTTCTCTTTGTATATCCATCTCTTCTACGGTCTTGTGAATGTGGGGTTTGTCATAGGATACATTTTGGGTCAAATTTCTGTAAATTTGGGACAGCTTGTCCAACAGGAGGCAAAAGCTATTACCCCAATTGGGGAAAATGTGATTGTTGGGTCAGTTACCTATGGTTAGGGTTAGTCTGCAGGAAATTAATGGAAGTCTATATAATGTCCCCAAAAGTGACCGTGTGTGTATGCATTCGTGTGAATAAACCAAATGTGCCACTACTGCATGTCTTTTAGCCAAGCAACACCTTCTGTCTGTTTGGCAGTCATACACCTGTTTAAACTGGTTAAAACTGACTATTTCATACTGTCAGATACACACACACACACACACACACACACACACACACACACACACACACACACACACACACACACACACACACACACACACACACACACACACACACACACACACAGACCTGTCCTCTCCAATCTTATTTTCCATCTGCTGTCTGATCGATTGATGAGTTGAGACACAGTAGGGGTGGATATGTCCCTATGAGCTGTTACCGTGGTGACTGAGGACCCCACCCCAGGTCAGGCTGTCACTGCCTGTAGCCCTGCTGCTTCTCTGGTCAATGTCTCCACAATTAGACTATAGGTCAGGATAGATTTTTACCACATTCATGCCATTGCTTACACAGATTTTGGAGTCTAATAGGGGAATGCTCTTATATACATCTGTTCTTCATGTGCAAAAAAGAACAGGCAGACAACTGGCAACACCTTTGTCTAACTTTTTAGCAGGCCCTTATTTTGTAGATTAAACTAAACATGTATTTGTGAGTAAATAAGATAAAGGAAAAGCATGAGAGGTAGATTGTGTAGTTAATTATATTCAAATGTCCAGTGAGTGAAAGTGGTGTTTTAACTTGATCCTGATTCAAGTCAGTGAATAATGATGTCTAATGATGTCTAACAAGCTCACACTCTGTCCCTGTATGCCCTCTTGCTCTCTCTTTCTTTCTCATTCTTTCTTGCCTTCATAAAAGAGACTTAGTGGGCCACAAAACAAAGACTCTGTCAAGGGCCTTTATGCAGTCTATTCTGGTATCCAATCAGAGAAGTTGAGGTGCTACACCAAGATGAAAGTGCTTCTGATGTTAGCTGGGATTCAAGTTGAATTAAATTCAGTTCAGCTACCAGCAAAATTCCCAAAATCCTGCAAAAGGGTTGAGATAAAATCTTCAGAAATGTTTCACAATTATGACCAAGCAATTTTATTTAAAAGATTTTAATTCCAGTCAGTCTCTTTCTTGATTGATAAAAAGTGGCCAATTTCATTGAAACATACAGTATATCAGCTTTCAGTCTAACTTGTGTTAGACTGATAAAAAATCTTGCTTAACGAAACAGTTAAGAGTGAAATGACATGTTTCAAAGGAAGACAAAGATGGAGGCACAGCAGGTATCTGTGCTGGGCAGACTGCACTGTACACACTAAGCTGAGAGAGACATACACACACACACACACACACACACACACACACACACACACACACACANATGAGACACTGTACACCTCATTCTCTCAGGCTCATATATGCCTGTGATTTCCAGAGATATTATGCCATGAAACAGGCATAAGTCAGGTTTCCTTCAATTTACATACAAGATAAATTATAAAACTGCAGTAGATCAGAAAAAGTTAATACTGTACAAGCCCCAAAACTGACACCAACATGTCTTGTTCTGCACAGAATCTGGTGCTAAAACAAAGTGTAATCAACTTACCAGATAAACAACATAGGAAATAATACAATCCCTTTATTTAACCTTTGCATACTGTTCAGGGTTTACTAAAAAAAACACTTCAAAAATGTTGTTGTATTCTTCATATTTAATAGCATTCATAAAAATCACAATGACTGCAATGTTCTCCTGTTATGAGTGTCAATGTCTTTTCTCTATAAAAGGTGTAAAAACTGAAGAATAAATTTAAATTCTCTCTCTCTGAAAGTTTCAATAGGGATTAATCACTAATTCAGTTTCACTTTTATGACTAAAAAGAAAGTATAGAGAGTAATAATGATCAGTACTGTGAATCACAATAAAAAGAATATTTTTCATTTTTTATAAAAGTGACTTTGTACTGCCATTGAATTATAAATACTGGGAGAGATACAGGGATTATATGGCTGTGAGTCATTGTTTTAACTAGCATAAGATGCCTTCTCAGAGGTGTCCGAATCAACCATCATTGTTGTTGGAGAGTGACTGCTCTTTCACAGCCACAAATATAGAGTTACTTAATTACACAGTCCACATGGGAGTCTCAAGCAGAGCTAATTTGGAGAGTGTTTTTGGACTTTTTCAGAAACCCCTCTCTCTTCTCTGCATGTCACAGGCCAAGGATATTGAGAAATATTGGATTCTGACAAGCAACTTGGATTGGATGAATAAGTATCCACAGGGGAAATATGTTAAGCAAGACTAAAGAGAGAAATTCAGAATGTTGTTGTTGAAATTCTTCCAGTGTCCATTCTGTTGAATTATCAGTAAAAAAAAACAATTTCATTTAAACTATTGCGGCATAACTCGATAATATATGTAAGATAATGTATTTTAATAATAAAATCTTACCTGGATTATAAATTGATTATATATTGGCACTGAGCTACCACTGAGATGAACGCAAAAACCATTGCTGTTGGTGAATTGCACAAATGGCAGAATGGCAGGTGGAAATGGCAGATGTCGTTCTCATCAATTGAATGTAAATTGGCATCAACATCTAATCAGAAATCTGTCTTCAGTCATATCACTGATAACATTTGTATCAGGTGTTGATATACTCTTCTTTGAAATGTGTGAAATAGCTAACAGATGTAAATGTCTGACAACAAAATGCAGCACAAGGTTTTCTGAGGACAATGGTTGTCAGTGTTGCTGTGCAGGGAATATGGAAACAGCTCCTTGAGATGTATCACTGCCAACAAGCAGTGTGTTATATTTGGCTTTGACTGTCCGCAGGATGGAAAATAGAGTTCCAAGCTAAAATGCAGTAACCTTTATTTCAGCATATAAAATAATATGCTTCACATACAATAAAAACTGTATTTTCCCTGGATGTTTTCCAGACAATTGGCAATCTCACAGAGAAAAGCTGTGAAGATGAGGCAGTCCTTCTTAGATTTGAAATATCACATCATTGGAATGAGTTGAATATATTTTTGACCATTTATCATTTTACTATTTTTTGTTTCATGTTTAATTTGCTTGCTGTTTTAATATGTCTTTGAATATGTTTCAGATTTCGCAAAACCTAGATTCTTAACTTGTTTACTTTATAATTTATTAATAAAACCATATTGCACGGAGGCGTTTTGGTTATACTGTTATGCAACTTGATGATTTTCATTTGGTTTTACATGCTGCAAGTGAACCTTTGTGACCTATGAAGGAGTTGGTGTGCCACCAACTCATCTCTGCACTGCATTAATTTAACATCTCTCACTCACTCTTCCTCTATTTGTCTCTCTCACTCTCTTCCAACAGATGGCAAATAAATCATTTACCCAAATCAGTTATTCATTCTGACCAAACAGCAAACATTTAGTGAACTGACACATAAACCAATATGCTGATGATGCTTGGGTGATTCACATAAAGTTGGGCCTGTAACTTTGGATATCAATACAAGGAGCAGTAACATTTGATCTTGCATAACTACTTGAATAAGATGTGAGTGAGTAAGGATTCAGCGTATATTTGTGTGTGTGAAAGCAAAAAGGACAGATGAGGCGGGAGTTAAAAATGAGAAAGCACACTGTGGGAGGCAGAGAGGCTTATATCAACTAAACCAACCACAGCAGCACTGTAGGAGTTGCTCCACACAATTCCTTATTCTGTCAAGACAATCCGCTGTACACACACCACCCACTGCACTGTGGGCCACCAGAGCAGCTCTTTTAATTGATCATCTTGCAGAATCAGAGGTTTTTACAGAATCGGGAACATATGATTTATTTTACCCCTGAAGGTAGAGACTGTTTTCTGTTCCATCTATAGAGCGGTTTAAATGCAGTATAATGTGTATGTGCAAATCCTTAAATGGAAATGTTGACCTTGCTGTGCCTCAAGATCAGCTGTGTGCTCCTTGTGCATAATCAAACTAAAAAGTCTTTTTTTGTTAAAATCAACTCAGAATGTTTCATTTCAGGAAAAAAAAATCCACAACACAACATGCTTATTGCTTGAAAAGATTCAATATCTTTCTTAAGGACACTTTAGCAAGACATCTGTTTGCTGAGAAGATTGTTAGGTGGTCAACTTGTTACAGTAACTTAAAAATGATCACATCTCTAGATGCACAGGAAGTCACACTATTGTTATTGTCAGATTTAAAAATTATGATTTGACCTTGTGGCAAAAATGGCCTCAAAATGTATTGACTGCTGCACATTCACATGTTTTTCTCTGAGTCGTCACGTGCAAAAGCAACAACTGAGTCAGTGGTGAAAATGTGTGAGAACATGTGATTAGCAGAGACTGCACATTCCAGTGAAAACAGAAGCTTTTTATTATTATCAGAAAATAAGTGATCACAGCATGGAGCATTAGAAAATATCAACAACAACACAACCAGTCACAGAAAAGATGAAATTGTGAAAAACCTGCACAGAATGGAAAGTGTGTGATTGAGGACTGTGTACTGAAATACTCATGGGTATATTAGGGGAAATAGCAAAGAATTAGTTAACCCAGTTTAACCATTTATCCACCAGTAGTAAGGTTCGTATGGTAATTGAAAAAGGGGACACTGTTATGAAGACTGGAGCAGGTCGACCCAAACGCTGAAGACTACAGACAGGACAAGGCTGGAGAATAACTTCTTTATTGTAGGCCAATGCAAGCATAGTAAAGCTGGCAGAACACAGCAATCCAGACACAGAACAAACAGCAGAAAGACTAGAACAAGACTGAACTGAGAACTGCGACTTATAGTACAGATTGAACCAGTGAAACAACAAGGAGCAGGCACTTGTGTTTTACTAACCATCTAACCTTTAAAGAAGGAATAAAAGCCTTATCATACTCTGCAGGCAGGCTACTGGGAGCTATTCTTAATAAGGTTAAGCTGTGTAGCAACTTTGATTATGAAACCTATACACAATGGTATTAATCTTGTGTTTGTCCTATTTAAGATTGCAGTGCAGGGGTATGCAGTTATTGTAAGCAAACAAATTTTGATGCAGTCCAGAAGAGCTATGCACTGTTGTCTGGGGGTGTATAAAATGGCACAATACTTGCAATATGTGGTGACGTGATGTGTGGCATAACAGTCACATGTTGCAACTGGAATAGATGTTAATCACAGATAACAAACTTACTCAATTGCTAAAACATTTTTTGTTTTTCAAATAATTACTCTTGGACAAGGTAACATGTGAATTATAAAGAGGAATGGTCAGAAAGAAATTTTGTGTGAACCGAAACTGAGGATGTAGTCTGATGTGTATTTACCACCATGGCGCTGCGACACCCTTAACCTGACTAAAGCACAGAGGTCTGTCTGTGAATTAATGGCACAGTCTGTGCCTTTGATTATGCCAAAGTGATGTTTTAAAGCTGTAATGTCTAGGAGCAGGATTGTGTAAATGTTTGATTGAGTATTCATTGTATGGAAGTGTGTTTTTTCTTTGTAGATTTGTAGTGTGGTGATACAAGCTCTGTGGGCATCAAGCGTCGGTCATGCACTTGCACTGCCCTTATTCCAGGTCTGGTGTTTTTCAGGTTTAGAGGTCCAATGCTCTCTGTGGGCATAAATTTCACACTGTTTGGGCTGTGGTGCCATTTGGTCTTAGGACTATGGGCCAGGTCTGGTAGGATTTGCCCTGATAGCAGAAGGACTGAAGATTTGTATTGTAAGAAAAAGGTGGGGGAAATTGTTGTCCTGAGGTCTAGGTTTAACTCTGTGCTGGGATTTATTGTTTGCTTTAGAGGTCTTGTACTATTTGATTAACAAAATAATTGAGCAAAACACCAAAAAAATCTGTGGTTTCAGTTCTTCTAATGTGATGCAATTTGTCGGTCATCCATATATGACATTAAAATCAAATCATTAAAAAATCTTGATATTTTGTATTGCTACATAGCTGGACAAAACAAGCTAATTGAAGACATCACTGTTGGCTTTGAGAAATTATGAATACCATTTTGTCTCATTACAGTTTAATTAATTATTGAGAAAATAATCGGAATAATAATTAAGGAAAAGTTAAAAGTAAAATTAAAATGTCTCTTGAAAATAAGCAAAGGTACTAAATCCCCTTTTAGCAAAGGCTTTCTTCTCTGGTAGTAAGTGGTTACATTTTAGGTGTAGTGTCACAATAGGTAATTTCATTCATACACTTTTTATTGTTTATTTTTATGCATTTCTATTTTGCGGTGTGTGTTTCTTAGTTAGTGCTGGTTGATGGAATGTATTGCAACACATGCACTGGATTGTACACACTGAAACATTAAGACCATGGTACATCAACTTTACAACTCTCCAGGAACTCTGAAATAATGTATTCAAATTTTTTTATTTATATTTTGGTCTATATGTATCTGTATCCCACACTGCATATTTGATTGTACATGCATATATTGTGTGTATGTGAAGAGGGTGTGCTGCTATGTCACCTGTTTTTTCTTGAATGACCAAGACAAAATTCTCCTAAAGGAGACTATAAAGGCTTATTTTATCTTACATTAGACTAATTTAACTAATGACAGCATTTCATATAGATGAGTTTAGTTAAAGGCCCTGGTATGGACCCCTTTCATGGCAGAAATTTTCACTTGTCAGGAAATGTTATTATGTACATCTAGGTTGTGAAAAAGTCCATTGTGCATGCTGGTTTGGACCATTTACACACTCACACAGGTGTTTTCAATTACTCTGTCTGATTAGACCTCCAGTGAAGAACTGAGAGCCAGCAACATATTGGTTAGTCAGGTACATTCATATCATATAAGTTAGCAGCTTGACAGTGACATGGAGCATAAGTCACAACGTTATCATTATCACAGCATGACAGTTGTCACGACAGATTTGTCATACAGCGGGGAGCTGTCAGTACTGTTGTGTATTTCACTGGTACTCACTTATCATAGCTGACAACTCTGACCAGGGCATCAGCTCGGTTCACTACAGTGTGTATCTTACATAATGCCTGTGGGGCACCAAAGATGTTTTTGTGCATGACAGCTCTGTCGTGACTAAAAGTGACTTCTTTGTGGATAAAACAGGCACCTGTCAGATATATGCTGTCTCTAAGATCATTTAATGTCTGCAGTTCAATTAATATCACCCTCTTGACTCTTTCATGTAACATTGGGTTGTGACTCTGTGAAACTTCTGGTACTGTTTTTCAGTTGTTTCTCAATTGTATTGTGAAGACTCATACAAATTATCATTAGATTAAGAAGTAACTGATGCAACAGAAATCAATAGAGAATAATATTTATAGTAAAAAAACACTGGCAAAAGGAATAGTCTCATTTTTGTTTTCACACTGCCTTCATGACCACTGATGTCTGTAAATTAACATTGTGTTTGATACCAATGAGTAATTCTATTTAAATCATAAAATTCACCAAGCCAAGACAAATAATAAACCAATAAATGAATAGTCCTGCAATTTGGAGAAAACTACAGGGAAGAAACGAATTGTCTGCCAAATTGTTCATTTGCGCCAAATCAACCATATGTTGTGCTTTCCTTGGCTGACTTACATTTGCCACTTTTTATTGCCAGCCTGCAATGTCCAGACAGCAAGTGAGTGCAGTGTAGCTAATGACTGCACAGAACTGTGACAAAGGTTATAGTTGTTTTTTGACAGCATCTTCCTGTGTATTCATTTTAAAGGCTGTGTAGACCATAATAAATATATATTATGTGAGTTTTCACACCACAGAGTGTTATTAGCTGCCTAACCACATTTGACTGTTTAAAAAAACATCAAGTAAATAAAATCTGATTTGAAAGTCATGGTCAGTATTCTGATATTCTTTATAGTATACATTTTAGAATTCACAGTTAGGCATACAGACAGTTAGATAGGAAAAAATACTGCCCCACCACCTTTTTTGTAAATGCAAAATGACAGAATAACAGGTCAACAGTAGGGAGCTTTCAATAGTATGAAATATTAAAAGATATAAAATGGTAACTGCCATTATTGACTGACAAAAACAAGCAAATACAAAAGCACGATAAATACTTTAATATTGAGTCCAATACCATGGACAGCTCCCAACAGTAGAAAAAAGGGGAAAAATAACTGACTTTGAGAAATTTCTATTTTCTGTCATGAAGGTGCCCCCTGTCACAGTGACACTGGTTATCCAATTTTTTGAATGTAGGTGATCAAAACATTTCTAATCTGTGTTTGAATTAAGCAGTAATCAGCACTATTGTAATGGCATGACACTGACACAGACACAAGAGCCATCAATTCTAAGTTGGCTGCATCGTGCCTTGCACCTTGCATTAAACAAGCTAACAAACAAAACACAAAATGCCTTTTACGTGACTTTTGACTGCAGAAAATAATGTGCTTTGTAACTTTTAGGGCATCGCATGCCTTCAAAAGACAGAGATTACTGAAAAAACACTGCCCAGGACATTGACTGAATAAGAGTGGAAGAAATGAGGAAGCCATTTTTAGACCCTCCATCTTCTAGTCTCCATAACAACTAAAGAGCAGCCAGGACTGACTAATGGTCTGAAGAAAGATGGAGAGATGGAGGAAGTGGCGGATGAAATGATAGAGGTGGCAGAAGCAGTGAAGGGTTAGTGTAGGGGGAAAAAGAAGGGATGGTGAAAAGACAGTAGAGAGAGGTGCAAAGATTTTTTGAATGCAGGTGAAAAGAAGAAGGTGAAAAATCCAAAAGTGGCATAGTTAGAGGTGTGAAGCTCACGAGGGTAATTCAAGTTCTATATTTGTGTGGATGATGGTGAGCTATTTTAATTCTTCATTGCCATTCTCTGTCTCCCCCTTTCTGTATTGTTTCTCAGGCTCTCTCACTCTGTCTTGTTAATTAAATCAGGCGACAGTGTGTCTCCTAACACTATACATGGGACTCACTGCCATCACTGTGTCACAGAAATGTAATTGGGTGCACATTGCTATGTATCTTACTGTGTGGTGATTAAATATGCAACTTTAACACAACACAGTAAACCATGTGTTTACAGAGCTGCACCACTTTTAATATAATCCACTTATCTTCAGATTCCTTCCTTAAAATGTGTAACCACTTTCATCTTTGTCTCTCGAGAATTCACGTCTTCAGTCAGTTTTGTTTATCATAATATGGACTGCAAGGTCTTAAAGTAAAATTATCTATTAAATGTTTTCTTTGGAAAAAAATGTCTTCATCCATTTTTCCTTGTGTGGCATACAGTTGAAAGGGGACTAGATGTGTTTTCAGGTCAGTGGGAAATGAAAAAAAAAGTCAGAGGTGCAAGAATAATTGGGTGGGGCAGTTGGAAAAAAACAGGTGGAGTAAGAATGAGATAAGTGAAGAATGGTTTAGGGATGAAGATGAAGACAGAAAGGCAAGTGAGAGGAAAGGAAAGCAGGAGGGCAGACTAATGAAGTGGGGATGGACATCACCAGACACTGCTTTTCTCTTTCTCATCAGTCTGAGGACTGAAGGCCACATAGGTGTATTTAGAGGCCAAGTGGGAATAAAGGAGACAAAACAAACAAAATAAAAATTGAACTTTTGAAGGGCTTTGTGCACCAGATAAAGGTTAGGTGTGTGTGTGTGTGTGTGTGTGTGTGTGTGT
>JANJYP010053501.1:0-14947 GCA_024605115.1 Rastrelliger brachysoma
AAAAAAATCTCTAAATCCATTCATAGTGACTTGTGCTCTTGATACTTTCTTTCACTTCCTGCTAGCAGCTCATGGTGTATAGATTGCACGTGGAGCTTAACATACTTAATGTGAAGCTCAGAGCCTGTTTGACATTCCTATGCCTATAACAGGCTTCATCACAACTATTCCTGTTGAACTCATATCTCTCTCTCTCTCTCTCTCTCTCTCTCTCNTTTGTTTGGCGGGACTCAGTAGCCGCGGCAGCCCCAGCCTTGCAGACCTATCGAACTGTGGCATAATAGATGTAATACATCAATGCGTTTGAGCTGAGAGCCTTTAATTAGGCCTTCCTGCTCGTTTCATCAATTCCACCCCTGCCCTCCTGGGATTTGGGGGAGGGGTGGTGGTGATACAGAGAGGCCTCCTGCACTGCATGTGAATCACTGTACCTCCACCTCCTCAGCCGATTCGTCTGCCTCCTCAGTAGGCTCTTTGTCCCTGAAATCCAACCGGTCCCCAGCCTCCCATCCTCCTCCCTACCCAGCCCACTGCCACTCATGTCTACTGGGTCAGACAGCATAAAATGCTAATCCTCACCTGAGTGTCAATAATTAAAAATATGTCGCCTTCCAGGATTTAAAAAAGAAAAGAATTTTTTTCAAAACCAGAAGGGAGGTTCAATATGAAATGAATGATTCTGAGAATGTAAGCTTGTGTATGTGTGTGTGTGTGTGTGTGTGTGTGTGTGTGTGTGTGTGTGNGTGTGTATGTGTGTGTGCATGTGGTTGTGTGTGCAGCCACGACCTTGCTCCCCAGGTGCTGCTGAAATGTGTCATGTTAAATAAACGCCATGCAGGACCCAGTGGTGACCAGCGGCACAACTGCAAACACAGACCAATCTCCTGCTGATATTGCCATTTTCTGTTTACCGTTTGTAGACATTCACATTTCACATGAATCATAGCAACAACATCTGACATTTACCACAAGTTAAGATATGACCGCACCAGACCACATAACTGAGGTCCACCACCACTGGAGGCAGAGGCTGATCCAAGTAAGCATAAAGAGTGGAAGACTGTTCTTCATTTTTTGGTGGATGCTAGACCATTGATTGCATTTATAGATATTGTAGGAATTATGGATCACTTTTCTTTCAGCAAAACTACTCATTGAAATTCAATCCTGAATCCAAATGTGACTCTATCATAGTATTCAAGAGTGCAGGTTATTACACATTGCCATTGGGAATTAAAGACAAAAGCCTCCTTAGCTGGATGAACCAGCCTATAGATATCTTCACAGAGATATTTTTCTGCCATAGGTGAAAGCAGAAGGACCAATGCTTGCCCAGAACAGCCAACCATAATGGTCATGGCTTGTGGGAAATCTGATACTGATGTAGCAGACATTGACGAGATGTTATCTTCATCATCTGTGAACAAAGCCGTCATCTCAGTGGGGATGATTGGGAATGGAAGCAGTGTGTTGCTAGAGCATAGGGTTTATTGTAATCAATAATGAGCTGTGACCCACTGTTTTCACACCAAAGCAAAACATCTAGACATGACATCTAGACATAAAAATGCTTCTGGGATTGCTATCTAATCTTGGGAAGTTGTTGGCTGCCTGTGCAGGAAGATGGCTGCTGAATGAAATTTTCTGAAATGGTAACTCCACTCTAGGAGAAAGCTGAACAGAGGGAAATAACATCAATAGCTGAAGAATGTATGCTGGACAGTAGATATATCTCACACAGACTTCACCCTCTACTGGACTATATGGGTATAACCCTCCTCCAATTGCATGCAAGTGATGGCCCACTGAAACTTTGCATGTATATGGCAGGCCAACAGTGCATGCCTACCTAACCCACGCTCTACTGCAGGTATATAAGTAGGTGCACCGCCATTTGCCCTCATTCCTTCTTCTTCATCGACAGCGAGAACCCACTACTACACATACTCCAAGGATGGAGTTGGAACAGTCCGGCATGTCCCAGTGGGATCATCGCACCAACGGACCAGCACCTACTGTGTTATGAGTGTCTCAGGAGGGAGCACACCGCTGCTGGGCTAAAGCAGTGCCCAGCATGCCCATTCTGCTGAGACATCACCCTCATTCACCGCCAACAGTGAGTTTCACTGGAGTTGTTCTCCAATGAAGCCCTGCTTTCCTTGTCACCTGACGGCAGCGAGGAGGAAGAGCAAAACTATGAGAAGGACACCATGGAGGAGGACCCTGCCTCTATTTCTGCCTGTTTCACTGCCCCACCAATCTGAAGAGACTCTGAACTGCTACCTTATCAGCAACGCCCTCCTTAGGACCCCAACACGACTTGCTCCACAGCACACAGCGCCAGGCTGAGACTGTGGGATCCCCTCAGCATTCAGAGGCATACAGGAGAGAAATCTGTACTTGCAGAAAAGGATAGATTCTCTCAAGGGAGAAATTCAGGACCTGTTATCAAAACAGGCCATGTCTATCGTCCCTCCCCATAACAAAAAAACAGGAGTTCTACTCCCCATACTTTTTGGTCCCCAAAATGGTGACACAGAAAACACAGGAAGTCCCTGCATTTTGCCTTCCAGGGAACAGCATACAAATACAACAGGCTCACATTCAGATAGTCCCTGACTCCCGTACTTTCACCAAGTGTGTGGACACAGTAGTACAACCGCTGTGCAGCCTGGGGATGAGTGTCTTCTTTTATTTAGCCTCATTGTGATAGCCACGTCCAACGGGCCATTTTCCACACAGCTCAGTTGATAGTTCACCTAACCAAGTTGGGATTCACTATTAACTGGGAAAAAAAAGCAGATCTTGGGGGTTGTGCTCAACTCTGTCAGCCTGAGGGCCATTCTGTCAGAGTCCAGACAGACAGCATCAACATCTGTGAACTATAGGCAATGTTTCTAGTTCTCTAATGATTTGGTCACCTGCTAAAGCAGACACATATTGGCGAGGACTGACAACTGCACCACGGTCGCTTACATNAAGGGACAGGTTAATGTGGGCTAGGCTGTCTGCGCAGGTAATGCAAACCATCTAGGCAGCTAGGGCTGGGTCCTGTTACAAGGCAAAGTGGTAAGGCTTTCAGCATTGGTACGAGGATAGGGGAGTAGACCCACTGACATGTCCAGTGGAGGACACTCTCTCCTTTGTATAGGTTTTGGTTGATAGTCATTTTGATTTTCACACCCTGCATCCACATTGTCTAAATAGCAAATACACTTTCACCTGTCTGTGCACCCATGGGTGTGTTGGTCTATTGCTATTTTGGGGCAGGGGAGCATGATTGCACTACTGACCAAAAAAAGCCGGTCTGAAATCAGCTGCACATATTTCACTGTTTTAAGAGCACATTATCAAGATTGTAATAGGTAGGCGCACAATGTGCGAACACTCTTCCTGGTACACACAGGACACCTATTCAGGTAGGCACATTCCAAATGGCCAGCTACATTCATGCAGTGGGTTAATACGTGCATGTGGTTGGTAGGGATTGTACAGACTAATCGGCTAGTTGACTTAACTGCTTCACGTCGAGGTTTTGAGCTTGACGTCAACTAGTCACTGATTGTGGCAGTACAGTACAACATACAGTTGATGTCTCAGATCATAGGTGGCACGTAATGGAGTCACAGGGAGGCTAAGCTCCCCCAAATTTTATGCTGGAAAATTGCAGAAATCATGTATAATAATATGCACACATACATGTGTGTGGTTGTGAAATTGTTTGAGAACGCGCTGCCATGGTGATAGTCAGCAGCAGGGTGATTATGAGTAGGCTAAAAAAAATAGCAAATCAGTCACCGTCAGTCGCTTTGGCGCGTGACTTTTGAAATGTAGGCTAGTCTACATTTCCTCCCTAATTGCTTAACTGATACTGTTTTCGTTTGCACTTATATGGAGATGTAGCCAAAGGTGTAGCAGCTGATTTACAGCTTGTTGTTTGTAAGTTCTGTCTGTTATCAGCGAATACATATTGTTGCAAAGCATTCCCTCCTCCCGGGAGTTTTTTTTATGACAGAAAAATATGAATGACGTCGACATTGAAAAGTCGTGCAACCCTTAGTGGTTGGAGGAGATACTAACCCTTGTGCACAGCTACAATGAGAGGACTTTCAAAATGTGTATAAATTATCTCCTGGACAAAAAGAAAAATATCTTATCATGAAAATCAGCTTAAAATTCAAATTCTATTTTTGATAGTTTCTGTTGTGGTGGGAAAGTGTATTCCTCATGCAAGTGCATTGAAAATATCCATGGACATTGTGAAGTATATTCTCTGTATTTCCAGTCTTGCATGAAAATACATACAATATCAAGCAATACACAGCAGGGACTTTACCATACTGCTGCTGTCATGCTGGGATTGAAGGCCGAACAGTTGAAATAGTGAGGGGTACACTCAGAATAAGCGAAACCCTAGAGGAGCTGCAGATCAGAAGACATCAATGGAACTTATTATATTGTTGTTGACTTGGCATCTGAAAGGGCAAGGCCTCAACTGTGGCTCAGATTCCTGTTCCATGATCATAAAGTGACGTGATAATAATAAAAAGAGCACAGAAATTGGGAGAATTATACTAACAACAGGGTAGTCCCATTAGATGTGCGACTCCAGTGAATCACATATATAACACTGAATTAGAATTTAGGAAAATGCACTTCGCATGGGCTTCATAATGAACAACAGATGGCATAACCCTGTGATCAATCTTGTCAAAGATGTTAAATACTTTTTTCCTGGAAAAAACACAACAAATAAGCACATGTTCACACACATATTCACACATATAGGCACATACACAATTTACTATGATTTTTGCTTCTAAATATAGTATGAATACTGTATACTCCATTCACTTAACATGACGAACTGCCCACAGTCTGTTAATTCCACAGAAGCTAATCCCTTTAGTCTTTTACTAATATATCCATTACATGAGTGATGCTCCCATAAGCCAGTCCTAGTCAGTAAATAATTCTGGTTAATTAAAGCCAAGACATCCATCTCTGCCTTAGCTTTGTGTGCAGACTCTGTAAACGGCATGTTCTATTAATAAAACAGTGGTCATCACCAGAGTTGATAAGATGTCATTTCCCTTTTCCAATGAAAAATTAGTCATTAATTTCCATTTGAAATCTACACTCTGATTAACAGTTTGAATCTACATCAAAATAGGAGTAATTTTGCCTTTTCCAATAAATTAATGGTTGTGACTTTCCATTTGATTGAACAGGTTTGACACTACATTTCCCTGATGGTACACCCATGATGAGGCACACCAGTGGGTGAAGAATTGCATAAAACAGACACAATGAAATTAACTGTCATTGTTTTGCATATTTAGATGCTCATGATGAGCACTAGTTTGCCAGAGGAGATTGTTTTGTTAAAAGAAGCCCATAAGCCAAATTCTACACCAGCAAAAACTGCTGGCAGCATGTCCTTTTAGTCTAGAAAAAACAGAAAATCAAATGGCATTCTTGTTTGTGCACAAGTTTACACAGTTCAGCAAGTGTTTTGAAAGATACAAGATATATGTTTAGAAATCATTAGCAGACAATTGACCGTTAGTGATCTCCCATATCTTTGTTCCAAATTTCCATTTGATTTTCCCAAATGGAATAACATACCCAAGAGAACGCAACCAGAGTTTTTATATTCTGTTAAATAGTTAATTAATTTTGGATGTCCTGAAATACTGAACATTCAAACAACATTAGTTTTGTCCCCATTATGAGGTCCAAATTTATAATGTCCTCTACCAAATATGATTAAAGTATGATTAAAATAAGTAAGTACATAAACATTAGGCATTCCGTTCTCAATAACAAATGGAAACATTAGTGCAATGGAAACATATATCTAGCTGGCTAGCTAGCAATTTGTATGTCTATGCAAAGGCATATAACTCTAATACATACAGATAAAGATCATATTTTATCAAGTGTATCGCAAAAGTGGAGTTACATTTTACAATTTTGGCACATCTTAAATAACAAATCAATAATCGCCATCTCTGGAGCAAAGACAATAGCATTAACCCTCTCTTCGGTATTAGTAAATAAGAAGAAGTAGACTTGGATCTCTTGCTAAAGTGTCTTTTTAAAGACAAGCAGGAGTCTATCAGGTCAGTGTTATCAGAGCTATAGAGCTGTTTAAAGTAAATTAAGTCCATGAAGCCATCAGTATTAAATGCCGTGTAACAGAGAGGCATTATATTGTTTTGTTTGGCTCAATGTCCAGTCCTAGTCCAATATTACAAAAATGCATCAGTCAGTTTTCACTTATGATAATTGAAGAGTTACCATTTATATGCCTACATGCGGGCAACAGCCACAGAAGAGTTATTTTGATTTGAGGTTATCCATCCAAACATACCCATTCTTGTGTATGTGAAATCACAGGAACGCCTTAAGAACTTCATTTTTTCACAAATGTCTATTTGGTGTCAATGCTGAACTGATTTAATTAAGTGGTCAAAGGTCAATGTCACCATGACCTCATGCCTGTCTGAATCTCATGAATGCAGTACAACAGGAACTCCTACAGGTTATTTCATTACATTTGGGATGTATGTCCACTTGGACTCAAGGATGAACTGATTAGAATTGGGTTTGAAGGTCCCTGTGACCTCACAAAACACATTTTTGACAACAATAGGATAAAATGTGATGAAGTGCTGACATTTTATGTCATCACTTAATCATCAAATGTCAGTTTTACTGTGACATCAAAATGTTCTGAAAAAACACTTTTCTGGCCATTATTTCACACCATAACTGGGGAACAGAAGAGTAGATTGTGACACTATTTCACATATAGTTGGAAACTGAATTGGTGACACTAATCTTGGGTGCCTATCTTGAAACTGTGCTGCTAAGTTGATGTGTGTGAAGCATCCACATTTTAAAATGTAGCCTATAGCTTAGTGGTTGTAACATTCATATCTGAAGCAATGTCTGCTGTTATGGCTACAACTTTTTGTTCCATTAAAATCGTATTCATTTGTCAAGTATGTGAACAGGTATGAGGAAAATATATTTAATAACATTTTATTAAATTCCTTCAAAGTGTTCACTACAATTATTATATTAATCTGGACAGTAAACTACAACTTGATCAGTTTTCAGAGGCATACAACTATGAGGCAGTATTTTAAGTTATTACTGATTATACTCCTTCTTTGATTCATAAGGTGAACAATAATGTTTTTAGAGAAGCAGTGCTACATAATGTATTTTCATTTTCAGAACCTTGAAAATATCCCTGAAAAAAGCCCTGAATAAAGTTTTGCATGCAATCATCAAAATTAATTTAAATAGAGTAGAGTCGACAGAACTGTGATACAGAAGGAATGTGTTATTATAAAACAATCTTTCTCAGTTTGAAAATGCCAATATGTCTAAAAAGTAGAAGCCATTTTCATATACTGACAGCACTCCCCACAGGGAAGATGGTACTAATGGAAGTTTGGGCAGGAGGCCTTTGTCAGGCAAGTAAGTCATACAAAACAGGGACAGCAATAGACTTTTACTTAAACCTAGTCTTCAAACTGACACTTAAACATTATCTAGGTTTTTATATTGTCACTTTTACTGTAAAAAGAAAAAGATAGATTCTCATGCATAGTTTTTGGAGACACAAAGCTGGTGAGTTTTAATAGAAATTCTCACAAACTATAAGTTTGAGTGCAATAAAAGTTAGAACTCCAGTAGCTTTAGAGTTGTCATTTACCATTTCTGTTCTTCATATAGGTGCAGAAATATGACACATTTATTTAGTACAAAAATATGGAAAAATGAACCACAGTTATAGTTGTTGTTATGATTATTGTTATGATTATATAGCCTACTGGCTCTCATTATTCCCATTTGCCAAATAGGGATGAACTAAAGACGTAAACTATTAAAACAAAAAATGTGCCATAATTTTCACAAGCTTTTCCTCTAAAAATGCACATGACTTGTTGACTTATGATAATTCAGAAGGAGGGCACATGCACACTTGCACACATAAGCACCATCAGGCTACAGATTACATTGACTACTAAGGCTAAAAAAACATTAAATGGATGAGTTTCAGGTCGGCAATGCATGGCGCAACTTCAGGAGACTTCGGAGGCAGTGGATGAACAGTATGGATGTATTTTGTTTAATTTTGCGGTAGTTTGCAAAGAAATTAAAACCATCTTTCTATTGTACTGGGGGTGAGTAGATAATGATACAATTTAATTTTTTCATTGAACTATCTCTTTAATAACACAACTTTATTTTTGACTGTCATTTCCAGAGTGTGCCCACATTTATGCAATCAGTGTAAATAGGCAGGCTGTAACAATGGTAACAACAACTGCGTGACAGAGTAACACTCACAGTGCTTCAGCATACCTTAACAATGTCACACTTTGGTCAGATTTGGAAATAAATGAAAAAGGATGCCTGTTGCGTACACTCTATAGGGCACCATCATCAACCAGGACCTCAAGTGATGCTTGCTGGAGGCACCCCCACCCAGAAGGCTGAGCAGAGGCTGTACTTCCTGTAACCACAAAAGATGTTCAACCTACCAAAGCCAATGATGCACTTTTACACCACCATCCAGTCTATACTCATCTCCTCCATCACCATCTGGTGCACTGCTGCCGCTGCCAAGGACAAGGGCAGACTGTAGCATATCATTCACTCTACTGAGAGGGTGATTGGTTACAACCTGCCATCCCTCCAGGACCTGCATACCTCCAGGGCTCTGATGTGGGCAGAGAAGATTGCGCCCCTTACACCCTGGACATAAACTCATCCAACCACTCGCCTCGAGCAGGAGGAACTCAGCACCAAATCCTCATAGTGCAAGAACAGTTTCTTATTGCAGCTGATGCTAACAACAAGAGCATTACACATACATTTACACACATGTCCACCTGACTTATTACATGAATGCACATAATATACATACTCTATATTGCAAATGTCCTCGTACATCATACAGTACTGTGAACATTTGAAATTTCCCTGACAATATTTTGCATATTCTTCACAAAAAAAAAAAAAAAAAAAATCAGCATAAGACACATATTGTTATATCACTTTATCTCATTTTCTATTCTTTATGTGTCACTTCTGTTTGTTGTATTTTGGAGTGCTTGCCTATTATTTCGAAAGCAAATTCATAGAATGTGAAAACCTACTTGGCAATACACTGGTTTAAACTTAATCTTTGTGGTTCTTAAATTAGTGTTGCTACAAATGTGGGGCGCATTAGTTCGGATGCAAGTTAGGAGAATTTGTCAAACCTTTTCATGTGTTTATCTTGTTAGACAGTTTCAAACATCCTCTTCTAGCTGTAGCTTGTCTGTAGTTGGCATTTGGTGGCTAAATGTTGTTCTCTCCATGATACATTAAATTTTTGGCAAGTTTTTTTTTTGACAGGTGCTCCTATTTTGTAAACTGTTAACTGGCAAGTAACCTAATATGGCATACTAGGTGTTTGCCTTATTTTTTGTAACACTGAACAACCTTAAAATAACAATGTTCTCACCAAATGTTCATATTTAACATATTAGAAATAATTTTATTCTTTCAAATATTCTACAATACTTGCACTAAGGTGTATATAACGTAATGACAGCAAAGTATTTAGGGCACTGTATAATATCATGTAAAAGAATCAGACAGAAAAATGAACAATCTCCAAAAATACCACAGAGATGCAGGCAGTTCAGCATAAATTTGAGCACCACAATGGTCATATTTTAAGGTGGTCATGTTGCTTTTGTTGTCTCCATCACACTTTATCTTTCTGTCCCTCTCACACCCTAAAGATGAGCAGTGTGGCTTGCCATGAGACAAGAAGTGTGTGCCTATTTAACACAATAAAGGGAGGGTTAAAAGACTCTCAACCTCTTTCCTAATGAGCCTTGTAAGACCTCATGCTGTTTGATGTCTAGGACTGTTTCATCCAGCTCAGACACTGTCTCCATTGCCCCCTAACCCTGCCTGTCTAAGGAGGGGACTGGCAGGCTGGCACCCCTCTGCCCTGTGCCTGCCACCCCCCAGGCCTGACCATGTTCTCCACTTCATTTACCTTATGCTTTGCCCCTCTGCCAGACCAGGATCAGGGGCCAAAAATGCAGACAGATATGCACCTGCAAGGTAGCATCCTGAGGGATTCAAGCTGGCAGTTAATAGTGTTTGCATTTTGACAGGGTGTTTTTAATTTCGCCTGCCAGCATAGGTTTGTTCAAGTGCTCTCTCTGGACCTCTGTCTAGTGTGTTTCTGTGACCTATTATTGCCATATGGTCACAGTTCCCGCAGCTCAATACTGATGGGCCCGGTGGCTCTAAATGAGTCATTTAATGTGTCTTGATGCTGGTGGAAATAAGATTGTGCTATATTAAGACTTTATTGCATTCATTTCCAGTTGTTTTATCTTGATTTTGTTTCACACAATGTTATAACAGATAGAATAGCAATTTTTTGGATGATCTCTTGTATGTGTGTGTGTGTGTGTGTGTGTGTGTGTGTGTGTGTGTGTGTGTGTGTGTGTGTGTGTGTGTGTGTGTGTGTGTNCATGCACTCACAGTTTTTTTCTTCTTATGTTTTTTTGATCAACAAGTTACACCTGAGGCAATAAATTCTGGAAAGCTTTTATACTATAATCCACCAGTGGACTGTGACATATAAAAGCTAGAAGAAATAAAAATGGGTTTTGTTCATCTCTATCTTGCACATCATTGACTAGATACACTGCACCCTATAGTCACTAGAGACAGTGATACTGATACACATAAAGAAGAAATTTACACTCAAAAAAATGAAACATTGACTTTAATTTAAATTTATTTTGTCAACAGGTTCCACATAAGTGAATTATGTTAGTTAAATGTAAAAAGAATAACAGAATGACTTTATTTTGAAAAAAATATTTCAACTTAAGAAATATATTTATTTTAAGTAAACTGGAAAACATAAAAATAATGTCACTTTTTTGAATGAGTTGTCACCTACCAAATATCTGTATTTATCTGATTTTATTATGTATCATCAAATCACATGTGGAATGAATTTTCTTTAAAATCACATAAGTTTTAAAAATCATTAATTCCTCTTGAATATATTATGGGTATATTTAAATGGTACATTGAATTGCTTGGCAAAGTTATAAAATAAAGAATTATCAGTTTAGGTAAATATCAAGTATTTATTTAAACTAATTTAGCTGCATTTTATTGTTAGTAAGATTTTATTTTATCTTACCAACATCTGTGGTTATTATTTGATATATTATTATTTTATATATAATATTTTCTATAAGTGATTCAGTGCCTGCTCTACAACCTCATTCAAACAAACGTAAAATATATTTGATTAACTGATATATATTTTACATTATAAAATATAAAATTTATGTTGTTTACTCATATATATCTATATATGTATATACATATATATAATCATTCAAAATGTTAACTGTGGAAAGAGTAAGTTTTATTACAGAATTTCTCATACTTGCTTTTACTTTTGAAAAGGTGTGAATTGCAGTAATCTACAATAAATTTGTACATGTGGCACCATTTTCCTGTAGGAGAGCAGACAATAAAATCCATGCATTTACATATACCAGAATTTCATAAACCACCACAAAAAATCAGCTATTCATATATCATTTATTGGGGTTTTGCATTAAAAAAGCATGACTTTTTGTGCACAAATCTACATTTAAAAGGTTAAAATTCTGAAAATGATGGCAAAAATAGTTTACATGATCAGGACTGAAGATGGAAAGAAAATAATAAAAAAAAATAAATAAATTTGTATAATGCATTCATATAATGCATTATACAAATGCATACCATTGTTTATAGTTTGGACATTCACATCATTGTAGTTGTAGTTGTTGTATTAGTCTCAGCAGTATTGGGAAAGTTACTTTTAAGTAATTAGTTACAGTTACTATTTACTTCTCAAAAAAGTAACTGAGTTAGAAACTGAATTATTCCACAATAATATTGCGTTACTTTTTTTTTTTTTAAACATTAGGCTAAATATCTTGCTGAGGGGGTGTTGTCCCCCAACTGTCTACTTGACATCATAACCTGGATGTCTCTAAATTTTCTTAACTTTAATGAAAAAAAGACAGAAGTCATGGTCTTTGGGCGCACTTCTGTGACCCCCCCTCCCCCTAGTTGATCTGGGTTCTTTGGCACAGTATCATAAACCAATTGTGAACAACTCGGGGGTAAAGGTAAAGGTGGATACAGAGCCAGATTAAAGCCTTGGTGAAGTCAAGCTTTTTCCAATAGAGACAGATGGCAAAAATTAAACCAGTCCTCCAGAGAAAGCCTTTTGAGACAGTAATCAATGGCTTTGTGACCACTTGGCTGGATTACTTCAATGGACTTCATTTGGAAGTTTAGTGGGTCCTCCATTGCTCGTCTTCAGCTGGCTCAAAATGTTGCATGTCTTTTAACTGGCACAAGAAAGTATGAGCACATTTCACCAATTTTAACATCACTCCACTGGCTGCCCATCCATTTTAGGATTCATTTTAAAATCATTTTAGTTGCTTTTAAAGCTTTGAATGGCCTTGCTCCACCCTACCTCTCTGAGCTGCGGCACCCATACACTCCTAGCTACTCTCTCAGGTCAGCTGACCAGCTGCTCCTGGCAGGAGCCAGGCTGAAGCTCAGAGGGAACCCACCTCTATTCTTTAGCGTTTGACACCATCTAGAGTGTTGATTTTATGTGTATATGTGCANTTTGCTTTTAAAGCTTTGAATGGCCTTGCTCCACCCTACCTCTCTGAGCTGCTGCACCCATACACTCCTAGCTACTCTCTCAGGTCAGCTGACCAGCTGCTCCTGGCAGGAGCCAGGCTGAAGCTCAGAGGGAACCCACCTCTATTCTTTGGCATTTGACACCATCTAGAGTGTTGATTTTATGTGTATATGTGCATACTTATACCTTTTTACTTTTATATATTTCATTTTTTTAATATACTTTATTTTTATCTTGTGTGGGCAGTGCACTCTCTTATTCTCATGGAAAAATAAAAATGTCAAAACATTGTTTGATTGGGAAACGATGGGAATGACTTTTAGTAGTGATTGGCATGCACTTTTTGGCCCATTCGGCATGCATTGCAAGAAGCTCACCGCTTCACTGCTCTCACAGCATTGCCTGAAAAATTGCAAAGTGATTTAGGAAATTGTGTGCCCTGAATTTAACTCCAGCTCTATGAATTTTCAGTGTGATTGATCACACATAAAGTTTTCACACAAGGTACAATAAAGTTATGTTGTTTTTCTACATTCAAAATTAATGGGAACTCAGAAATCATGAAATTCACCTATTTACAGAGTTACCCACTATAGTGAGATGTACTTAATACTGCAACAGTAAAGGTTACTCAGTGCAAATTGTTAGGAGGTTTTTATTAAGAAAATCCAATAAGTTCTTCTTTTGAGTGCTGGTGTGTCAATCTTTATGTTGCTTCACTATCTAAACTAAAATGAGACATGCATGTAAGCAAGGTGTTCAGCCTCTATTTAACAATTAGTTTACATGGTTGCACTTTGGTCTGAGGCAGTGGTAAGACAAATCATAGTTATGTAGTTATATATATTTTAATATAATCAGTTGATCTGAAAAACTTGAGACAACAGCAATGTTTGTTGTCAACACAATGTGATGATAATGTCACTGTGTTATTTTAATGTGTGTGAAGAAATTCTGATCCTAGTCTAGTTGAACTCTTGAACTTGTTTCTATCTGAGGGTTGCTTGCTAATCTCTGATCTCTGTTGATCCGAGATATTTTCAGTTTAAGCTTACTGCCTTAGAAACTGTGCAGATAGTGAAGTATGTAGAAGAGCTGAATAGAAGGATGCCTTTGTTTGAAGTTATTGACAGAGTACTGTTTTTCTGTGAGATCATTCTCTGACAATGCTTTCATGCCTTTGCAAGAAGGTGTTACAGTTTGTGGAAATGGAAATTCAGGGACCTCACTTTTTTAACCTTGTTTCTAAAGAGGTCTGAAAGCTGTCTGGTTAGTGTTTGGAGAAATGGCAGTCTGAACAATCTCTCTCTCTCAAAAACAAACAGGATAATTATGTTTTGTATTGGAGCACCGGGGAGGTTTTTTCTCTGCAACTATATATAAAATTTGTATGAAAGTTACTGATTATGTAATGTATTGTGCAGTGTTTACAACAGTTTCAACAATTAACAATGTTTAATGTCTACTTTATAAGTAGTATAAAGGATAAGTTTTTGAGCAACAATGCAAAAATTTCCACAACAGATTATTGCAATGTTCTTGCTTCCTAATTAAATCTATGTTTGCTATTATCCACATCACTGAAAAAAATTTCCACCTCACTTTCACATTCACTTTCAAATCAAAGTTAACTCTCACCAGCCAACAACTCCACTTCATCCCCTCATACTTTTTAATGATATCGATTACAATGTATATTGTCACAACCATAACATCAAACAAAGGAATAATCTGCGTGTTATGACTTCAGAATTGCAAAAAAAATGTATTTCTAAGCATTAAATGTTACACCTGTATCTNAATTACAATGTATATTGTCACAACCATAACATCAAACACAGGAATAATCTGCTTGTTATGACTTCAGAATTGCATGATGTAAAAAAATGTATTTCTAAGCATTAAATGTTACACCTGTATCTTATGTATATGTACCGTAATTCTGTAATAATGACACCTAAGCGTGTATTATTTCACCATGGTCTCTCACTGCAAATAAAAATTATAAAATTATTATCTTTTTTAATGTGAATGTGTATTTAGTTTAAAACATGGTTCAGTTCCCTTCACCAGTGAGAGTTAACTAGTAACAGAGCACAGAGCATATGTTAGAGGTGTCCTGTTATTTGATTTTAACAATCACATATCAGTTTTCCCTTGGCTATGGTGTAATGA
>JANJYP010053513.1:0-20443 GCA_024605115.1 Rastrelliger brachysoma
CACAAGTATGCATACGTTTGGTGCTGTGTACAGCACAGGAATGCTGTGGGTTGGGGGACTCGATGGGAAGGAGGGTGGGCTACCGAGCGGGCCTACGTATTCAGGAAAGGAGGGGGGTCAGAGGCATATTTGGCATATTTCAGGAGCCATTCCAGTCTGGTTCAAGATGCATTTTTCTTCCTAGAGATCTGGCCCGAGCAGCCAGACAGACAATGATCAAGGTAAGGGAGGAAAGGTGAACATCACGCTCTACTTCCAATCAGTCTCATGATGCTGGTAGTGGAAGATGGCACAGAATTATACAGTCCTTGTTTTGACAAAGCCAAAGCCAAAAAGCTGCCTAGACAGGCAGTATATAGATATAAAAAAACCTACTCGTGCCACCTACATATCGACACAGTATGTAGGTGGCACTTCATTCCCTCCATCAAGTCCTAAACCTCAATAATATCCATAAAAGGCTAAATACTGAACCAAAGTCCTTCACCCAGCAGCAGGGTTTGTATGTCTTGGGTACCATCACTACAATTTGATGAGTGTTTATGTGCTGAGAGCTGTAATACATCTCTTTCAACTTCTCTTCTGCGGGATAATAGTTAGTGCCTCTGCTTCTCTAGGATTTATGATGTTTTAGTCTGTTATTTGTAGTCAGATGGCTACTGACTGACATGACAGTGGTTGGCAGGCATTTGTCACAGTGGTGCCAGTCCAGTGCTCAGCAGAGATCTGCTTCACCCAGATGTCATGAGTCTCTGTTTAAGGCCCGGTTGGAGAAGAGTTAAAGATACTACTATTAAACTGGGCAGAGTTGTTTATGCATATAGATATAGATAACATAAATATTAAATGTTATTTTTTTCGATTCTCTTTCAAACACTGACATTGAACCAAACTTAAAAGAGAGTGAACACTTAGACCAAATAATGCTTTTTGTAGTTGTGACTCTGCCACTGCTATTTCTTGTTGAGGCTCAAAGAAATAACATCAGATGTTGTGTGCTGTTTGTCCCGTGCTTTGTGTCTGACAGCTCTTATGTTTTGATCTTAATAGGAAAAAATGAATTAGAGAACCACTTATAATGGTGTTCATTGTTGAGTGGACACTTGAAGCTGACCCAAGGGAGTGTGATGAACCAACAGCTTACTTTAGTTTTTTCCTTTTTATTTTGTCTCAGATTTGCATTCTTAGTGAGTCTGCAGAATAGTTATTAATTATTTTGTAAATTTGTACATATAAAAGTTTCATAACAAAATACCAGATGTTCGCTGAAAAATATGAATCCTAATTTTCTGCTTAACATGAATATAAAGCGCTGTATTCAAATTGAAGTTAATAGTCATCTTAAAATATTTGTGGAAGTAAACGTTAATTGCTGGAACAATTTTAAATGGAACTTTAAAAAAATGCTAATCCAAACATATCATGTTCTCTTATTCCCAACTCCATAATTTCCTACCTTGCTCTCATCCACATTATTGAAAATGTTCATGAAAGTAACTGGATGAACAAAGATAAATGTGTTGTTCTCCTCCCATTTGACACCCTATACCTTGTTCCATACTGGCTGCAAGACTCGACTTCTAAGTAGTGAGTGAGTAGGAGAGGAAAGCCAAGTGAAAAATAGCTGAGTGCTCAGAGGGAGACAGAACAAGACGCAGCAGGCTACCTGTAAAACATGACTTTTATAATGATCGTGAGCTGTGATTTATTTGCGCTGTTCATTGTGGGAGAAGACGTCAGGGAGAGAATGAAAAGGAGGAGGGATCTTTGCAAGAATCAAGATGGAGAAACACCTGACTTTTAATTATATGGCTTTTGGAGGCTTAGGGCAGGTCTTGTGAAGGTCAATCTACTTGTCTCATCCTTCTTATTTTGTTCTCGTTACAGTCACCATTTTTCTTTCACTTCAACAAAGAAGAGGATTGAAAAAATTTGTTGAGTTAGAACTAGCGAGGGCTGCGTCAACATTCGAAAATAGCATGTAGAAGTTCACGTTAATGTACAATTTTGTGTGTGTGTGTGGGGGGGGTTCATTCATTGGGTCATTTGTTAGTTTGCGGACTTGTATCGTCACACTCTTCACAAGCAAGTCTGACGCATGTGGAGTCTCTACTCTTCTACCTCAACTGTACGAGGCACACACACAGTTAAACGCACACTCTCACACTCCTGTCTGACCTGTTTCTAAGCTGAGAATCTACAGGGCGGCTCTCAAAATAAAATTCCTACTGCAAGATTATTTTTCTTGTGATCAGAAAATATACATGTTCTCAGGGAGAGGAATGTCCAGACACCATGGCAACCTGGCAGTCACTCACTTCCACCTCTTCTGTTTCACTCGTCCTCTCCTGTCTTGTTTTGTCTTCTCAGCTTTTTTTTTTTTTTTTTAATTCCGTGTTTTTACTCCTTGTGTGCTTTGTAGACACTTCTACAAGAGCTTGACAAATCTAATGAACTTCCAGCAGCATTGATGAGTATCATATCATCAGCACCTTTTTATTTCCCATTTGTCCCTCTATTTTCACCCACTCTTATTTAAACCAGTGAAATGTCTTATTTCCTGGAGGCATCTCTCCCTACATTCCTCCATCCATCCGTATATTTGCATGTCTGGTTTTAGTAGCTTTCATCATTGTGGTGCTGATGCATGCAGACCCCGACTGTTAGGCTATTTTCAGCTTCTTTTCCCCCCCTCCTCTCTACCCTTTTTTCTCCCTCTTCTCTGCTTTGGTTTTAGTTTGGAGGAGATCTCTGCACTACTGCCTTTTGTAAAGGGCAGCTGAGGGCTGGATTGGCTGGTTTTCCCCTTCATGCCAACATTGCTTTCAGAGCTCCTTCTCATGCTAGCTCTCCCAACCAGGGGAAGTGAAGCAGCACGATGCAAGCCGTGGCGAGACCATAAAAATAGACCAGATTTGCTAAAGTGTAGCTTTTACTTCAAGAGACATGCATGAAGCACTTTCATGTCCAATTTTTATGTAGTAGGAGTAGAAGTAGTAGAAAAAGAGTTTGGCTGAGTAGAGCTGCAAGTAATTGTTTTCTTGACATGTCATGTGTGTTGGTAGCTAACTGCAAAGAAACAGACTATGAATAGAAAAATGGATACAGCTGCAACTAATGATTATTTTGATGATTGATTAATCTGTGGATTATTTTCTCAATCTATGAATTGCTTGGTTTATAAAACAAAAGATAACATGCCCAAATCCTCAAAAATATTTTATTTACTGTAATCTAAGACCAAGAAAGACTCCAAATCTTTACCCATCAAATTGTCAGCAATTCTGCTTGACTGAACAGTTAAACAACTTTTAATTTTAAGATAGTGTAACTCAAACATTTTTGTATTAACCTTAATGCTTTGAATCACACAGAGTGATTACTCTCTCATTCGGATCCAGACAAATACACAGCAACTCAACAATGAGTTTATCATCATCATTTTGCCATCCCCCTCATCTGTCCTTTGCATCTTCTCTCGTTTTATAACTTTATGGCTCCGGTAGCTAACATTTGCATAACTGCTGGTGCTCATTTTCACAAAAGTCACTACTTGACAAAAATTTGGTATTTACAGTTAAAAGGTTGTTAATTACCTGTTTATCACTTGCTTTTCTGTGATTTTTTTTTTTTTTAATATGTCAGTGTACACTCATCATTGGATAACACACGATCTGGCCCGCTCTTAGCTGAGGGGTTTTTTGTGCATAGTGTGTGCGTGTGGATACAGACACAGACACAGGAGCCTCACAGGAATCCCATAACACTCTAAAGTCTCTGAGTGGCTCATTTGTGCACTGTGGAACATTGTGGAATACCAGGCATATTTTATGATCCAACCTTCAGCCGGCTCCCTCTCTTTCTCCCAGTGTCTGGGTTTATTTGTGAAGCTAAGCCGGTCTGGCCGTCAGTACCCCCTCCCCTCTCCTTCCCTCTTTCTGCAGAATACTTAAACATATTATTAGTGTTTTAGAGAGTTAGCTGATGCTTTTATTCAGCTTACAGTGAGTGGGTGCAGTATATGTGTTGGCTGAGGAATCAAATCTGCAAACTTGAGGCCCTGCGATGAATTATGCAGCATGGTTTGTCACCCTGTGAGAAATTGAGGTCTCTGTGTGGGTATGTATGTGTACAGTACGTGTGTTTGTGTGTACATACCCCTCATCTTGTGGCCTTGACAAACAGGTCTACCACATGTGGTGGCGTGTTTTGTCTGCCTGGCCAAACAAGA
Source organism: Rastrelliger brachysoma (assembly GCA_024605115.1). Lineage (NCBI taxonomy): Eukaryota > Metazoa > Chordata > Actinopteri > Scombriformes > Scombridae > Rastrelliger > Rastrelliger brachysoma. The sequence goes on from JANJYP010053513.1 coordinate 4,232, forward strand.
ATACTGCAGAGCTTGAAACCCATGGCAAAGAATGACTCTCGCCCACCCACTTGGACAAACTTGCAGTCTTTACCTCTGGATTTCTCCCTCTAGTTATCCTTTTTTTGATGCCCTTATTTCCCTCCTCGTCTAAACCTCTCCAAATCTTTCCCTGTTGCTTCTCGGATCTCCCTTTTCCTTAACTACTCTCACCCACTCTCTCATTTCTCTCTCTCTGTCTCTCTCTCGCTTGCTCGCTCTGGCTCTCTCTCACTCTCGCTCTCTTGCGCTCTCTCTCTCCCTCTGTGCCTCCCTTCCTCTTTCTCTCTCTAGGTGTGGACTGCACAGAAGAATGCAGTTAAATTGGTGTTTTATCTCCCCTGCCAGCCAGCTGCATCTGCACTCCAAACCATGCCAAGCATTTGAGACACAATTGACCTTAAAAGGAAACAATAGCAGCCTATCAATTCTGCTCTGCCAGTCAAGGAATGGCTCACTTCTACATGGGCAGGGTCCATCTTACACACAACACAAGGAAGTGTTTGGAAACTGAACTTTGACACTGCTGGGAAATAGAAAGCAAGGCCCAGTGCACTCAGTTTAGTTTTAGTTATTTTGTAAAACATTAAAGGTTTTATAACTTTATTCGAGCCAGTACAGTATGTAGCTGACTGTTCATTGACTTGCTGAGGTAAATTATCCCTGCCGATCAACACAGTTTTATTATTACATCTAGTGAGATCTATAAGTAAACACAATACATTCTGTCAAAGCAGGCTATTAGAGTATCCATAAATTGTAGATTTGACCCTTCAATACCCTTAACATTTTGCCTCATTTACATGCCAGAAGGTCCCTGTGTTTTGCGAGTGTGTTGACAGTAAAGGTATTCTGTGATATTTCAAGGTGTCTTGTTACTGTAGTTGTATAAATGAATAATAGTCAGTGCTAATCGTATCTGTTTAGTCAGCAGTAGTGTGTGAAAGCCTCAACCCACACTGGTTCTACAAACAACAGCTAAGTTATTAGATATTAGGACAGGTTCTGCAGGTTCACAGTGATGTGAAAAGAGGTGGATGGTTTTCTATCTGACAGCTTGTAAACAAAATTCCTCCACCTTTCTGCAGTCCAGGAATCCAAATAGCAGCAAGAGGAATGCTGTTCACAGTGTTCAATGGCAACAATGAAAATCAATCTCTTGCTCTATTCTATTCTTCTCTGGTGTTCCCTCTGCCTTTCTTTTCTTAGCTCCTGGTGTCTGCTACTTTCTGAATCCCTGCTTCCTGTTTCTCCCCATCTGCTTGCTCCTCTCTCTCTCTCTCTCTCTCTCTCTCTCTCTCTCTNTCTCTCTCTCTCTCAGCATCCTGTTCACTGTGTTTGATTTGGGCATTCCTTTCCTACCCCGAGCAGACAAAACAACCCCAGACCTCTCTGAACTGCAACCCCCAGTGTGTACACACACACACTCCCTTCTGCTAATCACTCACAGGAAATGGGCTCCCATGCAAACGAGGCCCGCCTGGCCAGTGGAACCCAGGATGAAGTTTCAGGCCTTGAAATGTTCTCCAGTGGAGGAAATTGAACATGATCTCTCACTTCCCCAATTTTTCATTGTCCACTTCCCCATTCTTTTGTTGTCCCTCTTTTCCTCTCATTTTCTTGATGGGGATCCTCTGTCACCCTTTTTTGATGCTCTTATCCTGCATTCTGTTTGAACATGTCCGTTTTGCTGTGAAACACTATTGTTAAGGCTGACAAACAGATTTATACAGTTACCTCTGCATGGAAGAACTGGTGCAGCCATTTAGATATGAGTGAAGCAATTCTTTGTGTGTGTGTGTGTGTGTGTGTGTGTGTGTGTGTGTGTGTGTGTGTGTGTGTGTGAGGGGGGGGACATGGTTAATAATGAGTAAAACTGTGTGGATACTTTAAAAAAAAAAAGCGCATTTGTAATTGCGGCGTTTTTGTGCGCTTAGTACCAGTCATACCAAAGTTAGATTTAAAGATCTCCAACAAGGTATGATGCCAAGACAGCTTCTCTCACTCTCTCTATGTGTGTGTGTGTTGGGGGTGGACTTCATATATACTGTGTGTGTTTGGAAAGTGTAAGCCTAAGTGCTCAAAAGCATACACTGATACCTTATCAGCAGCTTTCCATTATATGTAAGATAAAGCCGTACTCTAGGATAAACATTACATGATAAAATGTTTATAATGAAAGAAAAGAGCGGCAAGTCCCTTCAGTAGATATTTCTGCTCTGTTTGACACATCAATGTTTGTTGGATCCGACTGCCTGGACATGCATTACAGGTCAGGACAAGTGCATATTGCATCAAGGTTGATAAATGTGCAGGAATATATCTTTACAAGATTGGTGACAGATAGTCATGTCAAATGTTGACACAGATTGTACAGGAACAGAAACAATGCAGAGTGTACTACTCTGTTTGTTATTAAAAAAGGGACAGAACATGAGTGACATTTTAGTCAAAATGAGATGTAAATGTCACAGGATAATAATTTTTAAAGCTCTATGTAGCAGTAAAAACAGAATTATAAGATTTTTCATGGGAAGAATTGTAAAAACCCTGTTTTTCCTGCCTTTCACAGGATACAAATGTATTGAACTTGAATTTGTTAAAGATCATGATTTCTTTCTTTCTTAAAATGATTAATTTAGTGTATAATTACATAGTTGATTGATGATTATGATTTAGCATACATTTGCAACATCTTGATGTATTTAGGAAAATGTCTATTTTAACAGCAGTATACCATGCAGCCTTACAAGATTGATTATGATCCACTCATATTGTGCTGGATAATCACTTTGCAGTTACCTGAGGTGAATGCTGACTGTTCGTATACAGAGACAGAACCTGGAGGAAGTGTCACCTCACACTGTTTCAGTTAATTCTGCTGTGTAACAGAACAAATCCTCCCCAACCTGACATGCTGTGTGCATAAGGGGAATCTAGCAGGAGCATAGGATGAGAAGGAGACAGCTGTTTTCACTTTCTCTTGGTTATGGGTTGGCTAACTGTCTGAATGAATAGCTGTGACCCCCTCTGCACAAATGCACACACATACACACCCAAACAACACATACACAGACAAGCATGCGGTCTGTGGTCCCCCAAAGTATTTGGCATCTTTTAGATTGCTAAGAATGTGTCGAATCTCATTTGTAAAATCACTATTTGAATCAAAACAAGTATTTATCGATCACACGCAGACAGCAGTTAGCTTTGCGCTGAGTGGAACTGTACATGAAGTTTGGTGCAGTCTGGGAGCGTTTTGTGTAGCGTGAGAACGTCAGATGATTCAGCAAAACCTATGTATCGACGTCAATGCTGCTGCCCTCATGAATCTAACATGACAGAGCCAAGCTCATAGATCAGTGGGGCTGTCTTCTGTGAGAATGTGGGAGCAGACAAAACAGAAGAGATGAGAGTGGGAGAGTGGCAGCAGCAACTAAAAGACTGTAGCTCCATGTCCATCAGTAGTTGCTTACATAATAGAAAATGTCTTTAAGCACATCACTTGTCTCTGTCTCCTCAGTTACTGTAGTTTAGTCTAGAAGTCAACAGAGAAAGGCCTTTCTGATCAGTTTAAATGACTGTGAAATAGAAACTGTATTACTTCATGCTTTTAGAGCTGAAACAATTGGTTGAGTAATTGATTACAACAGTTAAGTAAATCATTTATGTCATATCTAGCACCTCCATGGGCTTGGTTTTATGATTTCATTTGGTTTTGGACTGTTGTTTGCACAAAATATATTTTCATGAATTTATGAAAACTGGTATACATTTTTTGAACATTTCAGACACCATTCATTAATAAATATTTGATTAATTGGGTAAATAATTGGTAAATAATTGAAAACGGTGAAAATAATTGTTAGCTGTAGATGAGATCTGGTTTTTGCCATGTTTTTACCATTTCCTGTTCCCACTAAAACAAACTGAATGTCTAGTCAATGTTTTCTTACTCAGTTGTTGTGGGGCTTTCAAGCATCACATGGTCTTCATCAGCACACACAGGCATTTGATCAGTTGCCATGCGCAGTCTAAGCACCTTCTCATCCATGTTGGCGCAAAAGTCGGGCATGACAATTAATTTCTGAATGTTCCCCATCTCCTTCAGTACTCCCCTCCTCTTTCTCATTTTTCCCCCTCCCTCCACTTCCCTCTCTCTCATCCTTTAAATTCACTCCAGACTCTAGTCTTAAATCTGGATTCTCTGTGCTTAACCAAACATATGGAATGCTACTGTAGTGGAATGCTCCTCGTCTGGGTTGTTTTCTCTCTCTGTGTGTGTGTGTGTGTGTGTGTGTGTGTGTCTAACCATGCACATGCCTTGAAACAGATGAGAGCTCCTAGGATGATGATGATTATGATAATGGTGCGTGTGTGTTTGTATGTACCAGTGCCTCCTCAGAGAACTGAATGGAGCCTTCTGTTGTCGTGGCCAAACACTGCTTGTCTGCTCATGCATGAGTCTATTGCAAAGCCTACGAATGCGTCCATATCTGAGCAGTTAGCTCATTCTTTAGCCCGTTAGCTTGACTGTGACCGATCTCTCTTACAGTGACTACATTGTCAGCCCGGCTGTGGGCTTGCAGCCTTGCCAACTGCCAAACATAACAATGCTGAAAGATGGCATGAGTGTGTCTTGATATTATGATGACCAGCTAGTCCACTTTTACTAACCTCATGTTCCGTTTGTGTATTTGTAACCACAGGATGGATACTTTAGGAAGAAGAGTTTAACGTGCCACAAACAAAAGGATGCATCTAGAATGTAAGTTATGCCTTACTGTGATTTGGTCAGTGTTATTGGTAAATATAATTTATTTCTGCTATTTCCTGTTTCTGCACATATTCAGGCCACCTAAAGTCTGTGAAAGTCATTAAATTTAACTGAATGAAGACCTTTTCAATATATCAAACAGGTTTGAATCCATTGAAAAGGTTTTATGGCAGTTTTTGGAAATTTGGTTACTTAATTTCTTTCTGTGAGAATAAAAAAGCGAGATAAAAAAAGATCAAATACCACTCATGTCTGTGTGAGAAAGTGTGCTGTAGGTTGAGAGGTGATTAGCTTCACTTCGACTGGAAACAGAGGGAAACAGCTCAAAAGTTCAAAAATACACCTACTAACATATTTAGAATATCACATTCGACATGCTGTAGCTTAGTTGTTAAATACCTACACACATTTTTGATTAGTATAAACTTGGAGACACCCTAGTATAGATAGTTATGTGTGTCCATGTGTCAGGCCACCCAGTCAGACAAAACCGATTTCAAAGTTCCTCTGGCTGTCTTGACTTCTTCCACTTCCTCTACTCCTTCACCTCTCTTCCTCTCCTCCTCATCCACCTCCTTTGCCCACCTTTCCTCCCTTCCTCTCCCTCTCTACCCCACGCTCCCCTCCTCCTACTTCTCACCTCTTCCGCCCCTCCTCTGCTCTTTGTGAATCGGTTTCCTGTTGGGCACAAATGCCGGCGCCATGCTTCCTTCCCTGTAGCCTGAAGTCACACAGGAGTGGCACAAATACATATATACTGAATTCTATGACATGTGTGTCAGTGAACTCATACTCATCAACATACACAATGCTTGTAGATACAGCAGCTAGTGTGTGTGTCTGTGTGTTATCGTTAGGTTAGTCAGCAGAGACCATGCATGTGTCACTGTCTTCCTATGTCTACTCCACTGTCTGTTCACACAAATGTAAGGTCAATGTAATGTAAGACTGTGTCTGTGTCTCTTCAGTAAACTGCTACATTTACATGCCTTTATTATTCCGGATACCAGTTCACATCCTGCTTGAGCTGAATTCATCCTTAATAGTCTGGAACTAACAAAGACCATGAAAACCAACAATAAAACAGGAAAAGGAGATTCTCATGTCATGCTACTAAAGGCCTTTAAGTTTCTCACAATCAGGATATGACTGACAGTGACTGTGCATACACAGTTAATAATGAGTAACACTTAAATGATTCCTGTTAACACTATTTATTGTAAGCACCAGTGATTTCAAGTAAATCACTGGTGTTTATAATAAATAGTGTAATAAACATTGTCTCACTTCCCTGCCTGTTCACTGAAGGTAATTACCAACGAACTGTTAATCTGTTTAAAATGAAACAGCCTTAGTAACTGCACATATATTCAATCAGTGTACCTTTTCAGTTGGTTACAAAAAAAAAATCAGAATGATGTCTTCATAGTTAGTGCTTGTGAACATGTTTACAAGCTTAATGTGATTTTTTTTTTTTATTCAAATTTTTTTGATTTTGCACTGTAAACATAAACAAAAAATAATAAATACTTAAAGAGCCACTTAAATGCAAACACACATATTAACATTTACCCTGTTGTCTTTCAGTCCTCTACTAATTGTCTTTTAATTTAACTTCACTTTAACATGAAGTGTAATAAACTACGTAGCTTATCAATTATAGTCTACACACTGAATTTACAATCTGTAACAACGGCAGCATCCCATATGTCTGTGTACGTCATCAGCCTCCTGCTACCTCTATCGCTCTACTTGTCTCCTCCTCACTCCCTGCGTTCTACAGCCAGTTGCTGCATTCCTGCTGCAGTAATCCACTCTGGCAACTACCTGCTCTGCATTCTGTGGAGTTACCTCCCCCTCATCTCTTCTTCCTCTCTCTCTGTTTTTCTCTTCCTTCCTTGTCTCTTCTGTCCGTCTTTGCTTACCTCACATTATCACACACATTTTTCTCTACACATTAGCTTCGTATAAGATTTTCTGTCACTACTCCTCAGTTTATCTCTCTCTCTCTCGCTCTCTCTCTCTCGCTCTTTGAGCCACTGAGGTCACCATTCAGCCGCAGCGGGCAGCTAATGCCAAGGTTCAGGCTGATGAAGCACTGCCAAGCTCTGCCAACCAAGCTGTGTGTGATGGGAAAGCAGTGAATGAGTAGGGTCTCAAGCAGCCAGGGAAAAGGTGGAAGGGCTGTTTTTTTTTTTTTTTTTTTAGAGCTATTGATGCATCTATGAATCGTCTGTGTTTGTGGGTGGTTGTCGTCAGCTATCAAGGGCCCAGCTGGTAAAATGCCTTATCCATTATTCCTGGACAGTCAGCTGTCATCTCCGATACCCAGTAGAGAGGACAACGACGTATTAAGACAGCATGGTGGCAGGGGAATTAGGGAGAAGGTTAAAGGAAGGCCCAACGACAGAAATAGAGTTGGACGATATTGAGATGCTGCTACACTGTTGTTCTTGACCTTTGCTGTAGGAAATAGCAAAATATGCAATTACTGATCTTCCAGTATATATTCAAATGACATTGTTGTCCACCTGCAATGTACTACATGATTTCTGTGCTGTTCTGTTATTTTTAGTCTCAGACTTTTACAGAGATTTACTAGTAGTTCCTGATTGCAACCCATCTGGGATAAGTATGTAAAGAACGGATGCAAGTAGCATTTTCATCATAAATCTCACCTTACTGCTCTGATAGGCCTGCTAATGCATTTATGAGCTCTGTGGCACCCGGTGCGTGGCTACATTTCTCACATTTTGCTTTGCGTCTCTGACACTCTCAAACACAGTGTGCATGCTGTGTTGTTATCTGAGCCCAAAAGAAGTGATAGATATAAAAAATGTTGATTTAACAGTGTGTGAGCAATGAGCACAGTCCGAAGTGAGGTTTTATAATTCCAAGTTGAGCTAGAAATTGTATATTTTTGCAAAGATTGCAAGATTTTCCTAAATTTTAGCATGTTTTTAAATCTTATTCTGTTTTATCGCTCTTAAGCTCTCTCTTAGCTTTTATCTGTCTGCCTCGCCTCATTCTTTCTTGACTGACTCACACTTCACACAGACACACAGACTGTTAGTTACTCAGTGCTGATTCTACCAAGTGTCATCATGTTGAGTTGTTGTCTTGTTCTCTTATCGGTGTGAAACACTGACACACACATGCATTCCTCTCTGAGCAGTTCATCATCGCTCACAACTCTGCATATCTGTGTACACTCATCGAGTCATGTAAGTGTTTTAGCTGACATCTGCTGATACCTAAGAGTGCTTGAACAGCTGTTAGGCGTAGCTTTAAATAGGTAGCCAATGTCAGTCCTGACAGAAAGTACTGTGTTAATGATCAGTCAGAGTTTCTCAGTTGGACTGAGTCAGATGGAATCTTTATGTTGGCCTTGATCTGTTATTATTTGTGTTTTCTAGATTCAGACTCAGTAAATTCAATTGTCACCAGCAAGGAGTTCTTTGTTACTATTATTGTACGATCAGTGCATTTTCAAAGGTTGGTTAATGATTTATTTGTTTTAGTTTGATGTTACAACTCAATCACATACAGTACAGCTCAGATGCAGAGCCATTTATAAGCACTGCGGAGATATATATGTATATGTGTGTGTATATGTTAGCATGTGTATATATAAATATACATGCTGACATATCTGTAGTAAGCTAATATCAGCTCAGCCATTTCATATATTGGTTGGGTACTATTTTATTTTTTCTTGTTTCATTGCCTTGCCATTCAGTGTTTTAAATAAGCTTTCAGGTTACATTACCTTCTTCCTTCCTTTGCTGACTATTTACCATTTGCACTACAGACAGTTTGCTGTTTGTAATTGTTCTCTCTGTTTCATTTTGTTTCTCTTTTCTATCATCATCATATCTAATCATGACTCATTAATGTCATAGTGTGGACAGACAGTTACTGTGTGTCACCTTCTGGAGTTTTTCTGTCTTATCACTTCATAACTGGGACTTCCCGTGGCAGCTCACACACACACACACACACACACACACACACACACACACACACACACACACACACACACACACACACACACACGTCAATAGAGTCTGCTGACACTTAAAGTCTGAAATGCTTAAACTCTAAATTGACAAATATTTATTGTTCTCTTTGAACAACTGCGTTATTTAGCAACAAAACTTCAGTGTTATTTTTTTTATAGTCAAGTTTGAATGAAGCTGAGTTTGCCCTTGCAGTGCAAAATACAGCAACACAACAATCTGTTCTCTAATCAGGGCCTCACTCTCATTTGCCCTGCTGTGTCATGTGGAGTGTGTTTGTTGTTTACAGTGTCAGTCACCTCTGACCCCAAACACAGAGGGCAGGAGGCTGTGGACATCACACAGGGCATGAATATGTGTGTTTACATCAATAGCAAGAGTATTTCCAAACTAGCGTTTATCTAAAGCACTTATTCGTAAACACATAAATGTTTATACACAAAAGCCATACATATGTGCAAGTATTAACAAATCACAGTGAGTGCACATTTCAGTCATGATCAAAATGTATGCTGTATACACATTTTGGCTTATTTAAGCTGAATTGTGAACATTATTGTATATGTTAATAAACATTATATAGTATAAACATTGTCATATTTTCAGTCACTGCATAACATTTTCACTTATATTTACAGATGAAATGCTGACTCCAAATGTTTTGACCTTGAATTTCTAAAAAGAGCTATCCATGTACCATTGTACTTCACCTGAAACATGACAGTGTCTACACATCTATAGAAGATCCAGAGTATTATATTGCTAAGAATTATTGAAAACATTTCTCCTCTGTGATGTCTGTGACTCACCACATGATCAGAGTTGATCGAGTCCATTTGAATCCACAGACCGGCAGCATCACAACAGGACCCCAGTAGAACCCAACTGACTGGATTTTTGAGGCCAATACCAAATATGAGAGTTGCAAAAATCAGATAATGATGATAAATCATGATGATAAACAAAACATTTCCCAAGAATCCATTGTGGGTTTATTTTAAAATTTCAGGACCAAGAAACATACTGTGCAGGGACTTTTTTCATTAAAAAAAACTTTCTCTGCAGGACAAGTTCAGTAATAGGATGCACTTCAGAGATACAATATCTCTGAAGTGTGACAGTATATATCAGTATATATCAATAAGCTGATATACACTATATATCTGTAAGATAATGATAAGATAATGTCTTTACATGCACCTGACTGATCTTGGTCTCAGTTACTAACCAAATTGACCTGTGAAGACATTACATTGGATCTGTAGTTTCACCTGTTGTGCCAATAACTACAAATACGCTACAAATGATGTAATTATTTTTGACATTTGGGGGTGAGTGCTGAAGCCGAAAGAGACTGGAAAGATGTTAGCGGTAACAGGGAAATGTAGCAAATTTCCCCTATTTTGATTGGTATCCATCTGGATTAAGTGTTGTGGAGCAAGTGAATGAATCCCCACTTGCCTGTTTTTTTTGTGATATACTGGATTTCTATTAGAACTGACTATATTTAAGTTGCTCCAGATCTCCTTGGCTGCAAATCTGCCGGAGGACTAGCTAGCAATTGACTGGCCAGTATTTTCATGTGCTGCTGTTTTAAATAGAGCATCTAATATATTTTTCCTGCTCTGCTTCTTGGTCACAGCAACAGTGACTGGTGCATGTAATCCTGTATGCTGTAATGTTTTCTGCTGAAGAACATACTCCACTTTAATGTTGTGCCACCACGATTAGGAATAGAGCCAACAAGCTGTGAGGACTTTGAGTTTGACTTAACATCTTAGAAGTCACATCCTCAATCAGGACATAAATGCATGTCAAAGATGTGTTTTTTTGTGTAGGAACACCAGACATTTGCAGGTCATATAGACACTGCGCTGTAATTCCTCTGACTCCTTCTCTCTTACCCAGCCATGTCTATCTCACCACCCTTCCACTTTTCTCTGGCATTTATCATCCCCCTCCCCCATATTTCCCTCTTTCATCATCTTATCACGCTGCCTCACATAAGCAGAGTGCTCGTTTTAAGCCCCAGCAACAAGACTCTTGATGTAGACTGACAAGGGGAGGGAGGGGGAGAGACCTAGAAAAAGGCTCTGGGTTACTGGGCTAAGACCGGAGAGAGGATTGTTATTTTCCAGCCAAGCTTTGAACTAAAACCGACCGTAACATTCACATAAAAGTTTATCATAAGGAGAACCTTGACCCTTAGCAAAAAGTTTGACCTCACTGGCCTTACTTTGACATTGAATAAGGGGTGTGTCAAGTTTAACTTTTGAACGTCCAGTGAATTTTCTTTACATTTTTACACTTTTTTTGTTGGGCAGCAAAGAAAGGAGAAGATGATTGATACATGTTCAGTATATTTAAGTTTAGCTAACTTTACCTTTATCTTCCAGCCCAACTGTTAGAATCAACACAATATTAGAATAGGGTTGAAAAATATCAGAAAAAAGTGAAATACCCTGTAAAAGTCCAAATGTGTTTAAAATAGATACAAATAATTGATATTTTTTAAACACTACTCCTGTTTGGCAGGTCCTGGTGTCTGGCCAAGTCAAACAACTACCTCCATAGCCAGCAACTATTTCTAAGCACTGCTATTGTAATTTGCTGCAAGTGTTCAAAACCAGAAAGACCACCTTGGCCCTCTTAACATGTAAAATAAGACCAGACTGTTTACAAATGACAGGAAATCCAAACAGAAATGTGTCCATGAGCATTTCCACTAATCCATTGCCATTGCCTAGGAGGAAATGACACATTATCGTCTCTGTTGCTTGCATCACTGTCTTTACATTTCATTCAACCTGTATTTGAAGTGGTGGAATAAATAGAAGAGGGAAAAAATAAACAAACAAGAACTATGGTCACTGACTGAGGAATATTTTAACATTAAATGATGCTGCCTTGACAAATAGACAGTCTCTGCTTTGTCGTTATAGGGATATTGTGGTGAACTTCCATGTCTTCTTCCATAAACAAATCTATTCTTCTACCAGAGACGACGTTGTGTTTACCCACTATTCCACCACATTTCAATACTTATATTGTAAGTGGTCATTTATCCCAGAATCTCAAGGAAAGATCCAAGTAAAGAAGGTATTTCCATCCCATTTCATCTTGCTTTAATGAACAAGCGACATAAACTTAGCTCCTTATCCATTTTTCTGCTGAAATGTAACACTGCCTTTCATTTCTTTACCATTTTTCCAGAAGTGGTGCAAAACTAAAAGGGTGAAAGAAACAGAGAAAAAAGTTACATGACAGCACAGGAAACGACAAACCGAGCATTATGGGATGCCGGTTTTCTCTTTCTTGGAAAAACGGAAAAATGCAGGTCTCCACCATCTTGTGGCTTCCACTGCTGCGCCAGCATCCATCCACAGCAGCCGTCCCTCTCTCACTCGCATACACACACACACACACACACACACACACACACACACACACACACACACACACACACACAGAGTATTTGTCAAACATTCATTTGTGCAAACTGGCAGTAACCCCCTACATGAAGATGCGGTTGAGGCATTTTGATTGGACTCAGTCCCTTTATTAACTAGCGTTTATGAGGCAGAAGAGCTTCAAAACCATAAGTTCCAATCTAACGTCAAGTGCAAGAGAGAGGGGAATTTTTTTCTCTTTCTTTCCTTCCTTCTTTCTCTCTTTCATGGAGAGAACAGAATGTACTGAAGGCAACAGGCAGGCAGGAAGAGAGTGGCTAAAGCCCTAATGATATGGTGTATGATTGTAACCTTGGTGTGTGTGTATGTGTGTGTTGGAGAGAGAGCAAGAAGAGTGGATGGACTTCTTCTGTAAAGTTAAACTTCCAAATCCTTCCAGTGTTTTTGGTCCAATGCAGACAAAATGAAGACCTCTTTTTTTTTTTTTTTTTTTTTTTTAAATCATTCCCTGTCATCTTACATCCATCATTGTCCGACCCTCCAATTGTATCTTTATCTGTCTGTCATCATTTTCTCTTGTTAGATGTGGAACAGGCTTGCAACTTACTAAAATAAAAATTTAATGCAATTGTAGAACAGACATTGCCTTAAGGCCAAATTGTTTTAGTTAATAATACTCTCTAGTGGTGTATTCAGGATTAAAACATTTTAAAATAATTAAAGTGCTACCAGTTTGCCACATGGTGAATCTGGAGCCCTCCGGAGCCCTGGGGCAGTTGCCTGCTTTGTCCAGCCTTGCTTTGCATTACTGACTATGCCCTTGTGTTGCTACTGTCCCTTGGATCGTTCTTTCTAATTCTAGTATCCTCGTTTTTTGATCTATCTTGGTATCTTCACCCCCCCACAATAACTTTTATGTCAAACCACAGAGCCTCGCAGGCTCTCGGTCTCAGTGCCCTGTTTCTCACAAGGACAGCAGTTACTCATTGCAAAAGGGAATGAAAGGTCAAGAGAGGAACTTCCTGTCCAGAATTCAGGAAATGAAAGTTGAGATGGTATTTGTTGAATCTGATGCCTGTATTTCACAATAAGATTATGAATTACAAACAAATTAGATGACGTTGTGCTTGTGTCAGGTAATCCCAATAATAACACAGGTGAGGTCTGCCACACAGTCTTACACAGGGCTAGACAAGAGTTGCAAAAAATACAGTGACAGGAATGTGTTCAGAAAGCAGTCACTGAAATTATGTCTGGACTCCAAATTGCTCTAATTTATTTAGCTCAGAGCAGACTGAAGAAAAATAATTTTTAAATGTTTTCATATACTCTCTGGGTTCTGGCCAGACATTACTCTGGTTAGGAATGGGCTTTTTTGCAGGGCCTTGGGGAGTCTGTCCGTGGCCTGGTTAAGAGCAGGCGAGGCAGAGCGAAGGACTGGCATTGCCCTGGTTAGTCTATCATTAGGAATGTGTCTGCATAAAAGGGGTCAGTTTCTCTGTCTCACAGCTCCTACCCCCCTGGTGGTTTTCCATAATTGTCAAACAAAGTACAAAACAGGGGAATGAAACTGTTGAATTTGAGTTCAGAATACATCAGCAACCCCTTCCTGCTGTACTTTGCCCACTTTCCCTCCCTTCTTTGCTCACTCCTCTTAAAATCTGTTCTTGCCCAAACAGCACACAACACACCTTTTACTTACACGAGTTGGCAAACTGGTGCACACTCGTCTTGAATATGTGCATCTGCGAATGTTTGTGTGTGGCTATCCTTCCCAGTCTTGAGTGTGAGGTGTGGAAAATCAAATCAAAGGAATACAGGAATTTAGTATTTACGAGCACATATCTAAGGTCCTAAATGGAAGGAATTCATGGCTCAAGACTAAATGCTAATGACCTAAACTCCAGTCTCGCTGTCTCTCACATGTAACCACTTATTTTTATCCATCTTTCCTTCAACTTATCTCTTCCTTCTCCCTTTCCTTCCAAAACACTGCATCGTTTCCATTCTTCTCTCCTCCTTTCCATCTCCTTCTTCTTCTAAGTCCCTTCTGTCTTGTCCCATATATATCTAATAAGTCCCCTGACCCTGTGATATATGAATCAGGTATGGTGATTGGATTGGCAGAGGTGGATCCTTGCCAGAGTCACTTTGTACGCACTGCCGCCCCTTAAAAGCACCCACTTGGCTGTGTGGGTGTGCGTGTCTGAGAGAGATGGAGGAGAGAGATGAGGGAGGGAAGCAGAGAGCTGGCAAAGAAATAAAGGCAGAATGAAAGAAGAGGTAGGCAGTCTGCCAAGACAGGAGTAGCTGGACCTAACGGACGCCATTATTAACCAGGACAGGGCTCAACCAGAACTGTTTTTAGAGTTGTTGAATTTGGAACATGAACTGCACAAGGTTTGAAAATCATTTTGTAGTTTCCCAAAATATGTACCGAAGATGATTAGGTACATATTTTGGGAAATATGTTTAATTACTGACAGAATGCCACCAAATTGTAAAAAATATCAGTCTTGATGTATAGGGAATCCCTTTTTCTGCTTACACGTATTGTTTACAAGTCTTTATCTCAACGTCTTCAGCAGTTATGCTTTCCTTAAACAACCTAGTGCAGCTTGAAGAGCTGTCATGACAAACAGGATCATACTTGTTAAAAGTTTTGTGCCAGCAAGTGCTTGCTTTTGGACTTCGTAGTGTTTCATAGTGTTTTACTCCACTGGACAGGTTTTGGACTACAGCAGCCATCTCACGACAAAAGAGAAAAAGTGGTCTACAATTCTCTTAACAAGCCACAGCTGGACAAAGCTCATACAGCACAGAATTACTTTATTGACTAAGGTGTTTTGGCATTCAAATGGACAGCTAGGCTAGCACTTTTCTCTCCAGCATTTTTTTCTCATTTGTCTTTTGCCTACTTCTGCAATCCATGTACTTCCTTCAAGTCTTCTACTCCACCGAGAAACCACTAGAACTCATGAAAGTGAAAAATAATTTAAACACTACAGTAAAACACTTTGTGTTTTTTCATAAAGTAATTGCTGCCATATTGACTTTCAAAGCTGATTGCCTTAGTTTATGTTCAGTAAGAAATTTAATGAATTGCAGGGTAAGTGGTTTGGGTTTTTTTTACACTAAATGAAACGGTAGAAAGTATATGAAGCTATGTTATAGTAAACCACAATAGTAACTTGTACTGTTGTATACCCTCTATACACAGATAGTTTATGTAGATAAAAAGAGCTACTTCATTTACTACTGTGGTCTATGTGTAGTTGCAACTTACATAAAGGCAGTCTTTGAACATTGTACTATAGACAAGGGAAAGAGGAGATGCGGAATGGTAGCTGGTTGTCAGGGGGTCGATAAGTGATGATGTGTGCAGATGTTATGTCCTACCCTCAGGTCGATTTTTCCCTCACAGTCAGTGGGGGGAAGCTTGGCAGAATGATGGGGGGGTAGGGAGGGAGGTAATAGGATTTAGAGGCAGGAAAACCTGCTACCTGAATCATGCATGAGACAAAATCTTTGGCTATTTGATTGATGGAGGCCATGCTGACATCCGGATTGTGCTGTGCTAATAATTGATGTTCTCATCACACTGAGCCATGCAGGTCTGACAGATGGAAGAGGGTTGTAAGGAGTCAATTGTACTAACTAACAAAAGGACAACACAGATGCAGCATCCTTATTTGTAGCAATATTGGATTTCTTCAATATGCGATCTTGTGTCATATCAGCACTAATTTGTCTTTGTCTAATAGTCCCTGTCACTCTTTTGTTTTTATCATCATAACTGTCCCAAGTGGCCCATAAATGGTGTAGTGTTATGACAGACCTGTGATGTAGTCAGTGAGAGCTGTATATGTGCAAAGGAGGCCTGTTAGCAGGAGGCAGGCAAGCTGAAATCAATGTAGGATACAACAGCAGGTATGTTGAAAGAAACCCCCATCCATCCACACACACACACACACACACACACACACAC
>JANJYP010053514.1:0-27362 GCA_024605115.1 Rastrelliger brachysoma
CAAGACAAAGTATGAAGCTGTCCTCCCACTATCACTAATAGCATAATCATAAGTTTCAACCACTGTCAACTTGCACTGCTTTTTTATGGGCTAAAATGTTAACTTAGATTTCAGATGTAATGGATAATATAATAATATTCGTTGCAACTGTAACTACTATTTGACTATAAATAAAAGTGACTCGACTCACTTGTAAGCTGTTTCAGCAAATGCTGCTGTCTGCACATGTATTTAGAGTACGCATTAATCACGAAACACCAAATTAACCTCTCAGTCCATGAGTTTTAACCAAAGGTATAATTTTTTGTTCAAAAATATGAATTGCTTAAAATGATACATTAGCTCTCTCAACATTTATTGAACCAGCAATACCTTTTTCCTGTTTGATTTGGCTTACTGAAATTGGTTACCCCAATTACTGATTGACATGACATACTAGTTAGTTTAAATGATGCTACTGGTTTAGAATGAAAGAAAATGAAATGAATGTCTAAACGAAGGATGAGATATTTTATCATAGTAATACATTTATTCGAATGAAAACTGGCTGGTAAGTTACAGAAAAAATATTTTGCTTGTTGGATTTTAATACTAATGGTCTTCCAAAGAGTCTTTTTTTAAAAAAAAAAATAAATAAATAAAATATGATTGATACTCATGAAATTCACATGGGCAACATGAATTGTAATCTTTCTTATTACACTTCCACAGCCTTTAACTGAACAATTTTACAATAAACTGTCAAATTGTTAATATGACAAATTATTATTTAATTCCGCAAACATCATATGTGTAAGCCAGTACATATAATGACCGGGATCAGAAGGTCATTGTTTCTGTCCCATAGACACCCATTCATATTTTTCGTTCCCAATGGTCCCATGGGGTCTAGTGGAAGGGGTGTGACTTACTCTGTCTATTAACATTCTCCCTCTATGACTCCTCAGCTCACCTTACTCCCCCATACTGTCTTTTCCCTGTTACTTTTCCTCTGCCCATTATGGTGAACTCAAACAGACCTTTGCCCCAGTCTGCATGTGGCCGTGTGTGCACTTGCTTACATATATATCGATGCTTTTGATGACAGTATTCCTCTCTCCCTCACAGCAATCACTATGTTTTTGTTTATACCCCCACAGCCTACCCTCCACCAGCACCCGCCCCATCTCTCTCTGGGTGAATGTCTTACATCAGATCACTCGAAGCATTTATAGCAAAGCTTTTGAAGCTTAGGACTCCCACTGTGGCCAAATATAGTAAACGTGAATTCAGCAGCTGTGTGTGTGTGTGTGTGTATGTCTGTAAGAGGGTGGATGAGTGTGTGCGTGCATGTGCTCTCCTGAGTAAATGGCTCTAGGGTAAAAACGTGTTTGTTATTGTTCCCAGCACTTTGCCTGTAGACAACACTGCCAATTAAAGGGGAAGTTTTATGTGTTAAGAGCAGGAAGTGTTGCCATGTGTGGCTGCACGCTATTGGCTGCCCAGTTCCTTCCCTGGGGACATAGCAGCCAGGGCTCTTTACTGCCATGGCCAAATGAAAGGTAAACACAACACACCTTTGATCAGCCTTTGCATTTAAAACCCTTACTGGAACTGTGTGTGTGTGTGTGTGTGTGTGTGTGTGCGTGTGTGTGCGTGTGTGTGTATGCCCAAGGAAGCAGCAAGCAAATTATTGAATGACACAGTGAGGTTTACATGCGTGTGCGTGTTTAGCTTAATGAGAGATAAGCTCTCCAGGATGCTACTGCCGCCGCCTCCTCCTCCTCTTGTTGTTGAAGCATGAGTAAGTTCAACCCTCCATCCATGCATCCTTCCCTACAACCCCCCTCCTGCCAACCTCCCTTTAACCATCCACCCAGCATGAAAACAAAACAAGGCGTTGTATGAATGAAAGTAGGAGGGGCTGAGTGGCCTAGAAAGGCAGGCAGGCAGATAGAGAGATAGATAGTGGTGCAAGGCTGGGTGAGGTTGTGGCGGAGAGGAGGGATAGAGAAGAGGACAGTGGAGTAGGAGGAGGGGATGAATGAATGAGTGAGCTGACTGGAGCATGCTTGGCATAGCAGCTAGCTTGTGTAGCCCAGCACTAGCGTGAGCAGAATGGAGTGTAATGCTGCTGCAGTAGAAGTGTTGTGCTGCTGTAGTAAGACTGCTACTAAGCTGCTAAGACTGCTGTGCAAAGATCAGATAGAAGAAAGAGAGGAAAAATACCTAATATATCTCCAGAGGAGTAAAAGGAAAAACATGAGTGATTTTTCAAAAATAGTAGGGTAGTTCACTAATTTATTGCACATTTCTATTAATATTACAGAGGATGCAAACAGTTTTTCATGATCCTGTATTGAATGGATTTGATGTAAAGCTGTTTTGGTCTTGCTCCGCTCTTAAGCTTGTTCTAATTCACCCAAAGCAGTAGCAGTAGATTCATCTTCCCTTGCATGCTGGTTCCTTGGCTGCATATGCCCCCTGTCTGCCCCAGCAAGGCCAGGGTTAACCCTGGGTGTCTCTCCTCACCAACATAGAAGAGGCCATTGAATGGCTGCCTCCCCCAGCCAGCAAACACATTGGCTAAAGCTGAGGGTGGATCTAGGGCTGGAGCAGCACTCCGGCATGGATCTTGGACAGGAGCTGGATTGGGGAGCTGTCTCTGCTCTGTTATGTGATTCTGTGGTCACAGAATGTACACACACAGCAGACAGACAAGAGAGGGGAGGGTTGAAAAAGAGCTATGTATTTTTCTCTGTGGGTCTGTGTGGCGGTGGGTTTACTAGAACACTAAGTAGAGAAAATCCTCTGCATGAATTACTGCAGAAGGTCAGAGATTGTGTTTTTTTCTATATTAGTCATTTTCCCTGCCCACTGTTTTGACCCCTGTCCCCTTTGTCTTTGTTTTTTCCTTTAACCTCATTATTCCAGTCATGTTCTCTCCTGCCAAACCCTGTCTGTTCTCTGCTTTTACTCAGGCAGCACAATGGACGCCTCTCTTGTGCAGGGAGTACTGTGACTCATCCTCCTGATGTTACCCATGTTTGTATTAGATATAACTTTTAAATATCATAGGAGTGAAAAATAATAATGAATGCAGACTCTTCACTCACTTGATGTTGTAAATTGACACAATGAAGGATGAAATAGTCTTGGAAACGTGTGTAGCTTGTTATTTGACCTAGATCTGCTTCTTGGCCTGACTCTCTTTAGTCCAGTTAGCACGTGATATTAAAGCTGACAGTACAGCCCAAGACACAGTGAAAGACAATGATTACCACACAGGGTCATGCACAGGAAACCTAGTCAGGGTACAGATATGGCCTGCAAATGTTGCTGTTTTCTTCATTGGATTCTGCAGTGAATGGAAAGAAATACTTATTTTTTGGGGATAGTTTTAGCATGTGTACTGATCGATGCAGCATGTAACTGAAAGTCAAGAGTCTAGTCAGAGGAAAAAACTTAGTGTTGGATGGTTTTTGTTTTTGTTGATAACTTTATTATTCTATCTGTTGATATTTGAAATGGGATATCTTTGTTACCTTTCACAGTGGATGGTAGAGTAAAATGCAGCAGATCCCTATCTTGTTTTCACCCAGTCAGTGTGTGCAGTTGGTAAAGAGGTCAACGCTTGGTATAAGGTGAGATCTAATGAGTCTCTACCGTCTCACAGACAAGGCAATAATAGCTAGTTTATTAGATCATTATAGGGCACAGGTCAATCACATGGCTAATCCAATCACAATGACACTCAGGCTCTGTGAGCAAATGTTTTTCCCAATAGGTCAAATGAAACCTGACATGAGCCAATGACATATAATGTTCAGCCCATTAGCAATTAAGCTTGTTTCCATAGCGCTCCAGACTACCACTGTTGGGAGTAAATTGTGGTCAGTCACTGCATCATGGATGCTCGGTGGGCACACAGTGGTTGTGCAAGTGCAATTCTGCATGCAAATCCAGAAACATCTAGAGCTTTTATAATTATGTTGAATGCTAATTACCGTTTCTCTAATCAGTTGTTTTTGTCTGAATAAAGTTTGTTGTTCAGCCATCCTCTTGGGTCAGCAACAATGTTTCACTGTAATGTATAACCACAGTATAGAAGTGAAGTCATGCAATTTTAAGTTACATTAACTTGATGACTCAAAATGACCTAAGCTTTTAGCTAGATACTCTATGTTCATGCGTTGTTAATCCACTTGTGCTTTGCCAAGTGTTTATATACTTCTGTGGTGGTTGGGTTTGTTTTTTCGATCGGAAAAAAACTTGATGAATTAAATACTGAACTCAGTAAGCTAACAACTAGCAATTACAGATCGTAATGTTTATATACTTTGTTTTTTGACTTTGGTTTGCCTTTTTCCTGAAGGTTAAAAGTACTCCTACTCATGGCAATACACCATTTCCATTTTCTATTTAAGCAAACACAGCAATAACACATGAAAAAGGCAACATGGAACCACAAGACCTTCTAGAGAACACCTGTTCATAGCTTGCTCAGCCATCTGAATGTGTATGTACACACCAAACATGCATGCGGTTCCCTCGTTTCTCTTAGATCAGAGAAAAGAACCACTCGTGGCCGACTTTGACCGCAGGGTTTTGCTGCGTCCACTTTTTGTTGTTTTGATTTTTTTGACCTCTTAAATGACAGACGGAGCAGCAGGGACAGAGAGAAATACTCCTGGCTACATTCAGCCTTGTGCTGTTATATTTGATGTTTTGTTTTTTTATTTTACTTCACTTTTTCATGATACCTATGAACCTATGACGTCTCACTACTCTGCCACTCATTTTCCATTGCCATTTAAACCAGGAGAACTTAAACACAACCTTTATGGATACATCATGTTGATACAAGTGGAGGGCCAGAAAAAATAAAATGAGCTCCCTTGAGTTGTTCCCTACCTGATATTAATCACTTCTTTCCCTTTTCCTTTGCTGTTTTGCAGTGTGTATGGACAACTGTAAGCATGGAGCGTGTAGCCTCCAGGGCCAGTGTTGCGATGACCAGTGCCTGGGTGGCTGCTCGGAGTCCGGGAACGCTAGCAGCTGTGTGGCCTGCAGGAACCTTCAACATGGGAACACCTGTGTGGAGAAATGTCCTCCTGGATACTATATTTTCAGGGGCTGGCGCTGTGTCAGTTTTTCATTCTGTCAGGTTGGTAAAAATTGGGATTTTTATGGTTAAATCAATTAATTTTAAGCATGAATGTATATATAGTAAACTCAAACACTTAAACATACATTTTTAAAATACATTATCCCTCTTTTCAATTCAGGAGCGCCACAACCAGTGTAAGCTCACTAAGAAGTTGAACCAGGAACAGGAATCATCCTGCTATGAATACGTTATCCACAATGGGGCCTGTATCCCAGAGTGTCCTTCTGGCTACACCACTATAAACTCCACTATGTATGTCTGACACACACACACACACACACACACACACACACACACACACACACACACACACACACNACCATCAACATTGCCATGTCATTGAATGGCCATCATTACATGATTGGAGATGTAACTGTCACCAACAGCAAGTCTTACTTCTGTGCAAAGACAAGTGTTTGTTGTTACACACACAGTTGATGGAGTTTGGAAGTTGAAGTGTTTTTCCACTATGGAAAGTCTGCTCTCCTCTGTGGATAAGCTGCTGGGCTACGGATGAGAAAATGATGTAGACATGTAGTAGAAAAGCAAAGAATTGGCATAATATTACCCGCACCTTTGTTTCCCTCTTTGTAAGCAATGTCCCTTAGCTGTTAAAAACATGCAGGTTCATGATTAATTTAGCAGGCGCTTCGTTTTCCATTTATTATGAACCTTTAATTCTTTGAGTTTTGATGTAAAAATGTCTCAAGTGCTCTAGCAGTTCATAGTACAAAAACTCTTTGAGACATTGCCAATAACTGTTGAAGTTAAATGAGACAGAGCACTGAGGGAGCTGATTGAAAAAAAAAAAGCATAATCTATTATTATTGGCCAGCCATGACCTGCTATTGTAAAAACTTAAATATGAACTGCTATTAATTTACCTTACTTTTTTCAACCTTCAGACTGTGAAAACAGTAGTATTTTTCTTTCAGATGAAAATGTAAGCAGCACATACCAGATGAACAAACACTGATAACTCTAATAATGACTCTACTGATAAGAAGCTATCAAGCAGAACCAAATACAAAGTTCCATATAGACATTGGACTTAATAATTTCACATGCAAATAAGCCTCAATCTCAATTGCTGTAAAGAAGTCCCTGGTGTTCTCAGTGATTACATGGCTACATCAAGTCAAAACATTACCAAACATGAAAGCAAATATCTGTTTGCTGTTAAGGCATTGTTAGCATTTTAGTATGCGCATTAAATGTGTACACTTAATTTACTTAAACTGGATTTTGTGTTGCCTAGAAAAATGCATAGAGCAACATTTGTAATCTTAATTGTTGATTATCTGGGAACCAGCATATAAACGTGCCCTTGGTTGAAAGAATGTGACTGGATTTTTTACAAAGCAAATAGCCAATAATTGAATGGATTATTCATTAGGAGCCTGAACTCAACTTTACAGTTGGACTGGGACATGTGTACGTAGTCTTGTGGTTTACAATGTGAAATAAAAGTAAATTAGTAATAAGTATTATAGATTGATACTGAGGATTTGGTGGATATATTTAAACAGGTCTTAGGCATATGATACGCTCAAAGGGCATCACTAGATTTTTTTTTGCTGTAGTAGTGGTATAGCTTAGGTAAAGTGATTAAAAGCATATGTCACACAGGTAAAGGATCAAAGGTCCAAATCCCTGTAAGAGACATTTGTCCTTAAACACCCTGAACCTCTTATGTTATTGAAATTGGCCCAGGATAAAAGTGTCAGCCAAGTGACTTGAATGTAGGTGTGACCTCACACAACTGTCTGGACATCACTTGGTCCTGTGTAGCTCAGAGTTTTGTCTGCATGAGCGACATGTAAGGGCATGACTGTAATTATCGTTCTACTTGTCTACAGGGTAGTCAAACATCACTGGCTTTCTCATTTAGTGTCAGTTGCTGTTGCTAAATGAGGAGGACATGTATTGGTTTTGACAGCAAGTATATACACGCGCATAGGTTTGGGCAATAGGCAGTGTCAGTAATTAACTTGTTGACTCTGATGCAAAGGGCAGATGGGAAAAATCCATGGGCCAAGCATATTTTTTATTGAACAAGATAACATTGTCGCTTTATGTCACATATGCTCTTGATTCAGTACACTTAATTAAAATAATAGGTATCATGTAAATATTGTGGTCAAGTAGCTGATTTCAGGTATGTAAGTTTTTAGTTCAAAAGATAGCAGTCATGACCCACCCTACACTGCCTAATGTCATGTCATGATCATGTCATGATTTCACCATTATAGAAAGAAACCAGAAAAGCACTTGGAGAGTGCAGACCTCCGTCAAGGCAGCTCAGTCTGCCCCCCCAGACAGGGACGGGATCACCCCAAAATGTAATCACTTATTCCTGGTCCCATTGTGGACATTTATTGAAAATTTCATGAAAATCCGTCTTTAACTTTTCGAGTTATGTTGCTGACTTATAGACAAACAAACCCTGGTGAAAACACAACCTCGTTGTCAGAGGTATAATTGTATCCAGTAGAGTAAAAAGTGTCTCAAAGAAGTGCTCGAGATGTCTGGTGTCTCCTACATTTTGCAGCACTGTTTAGACATGAGTAAAAAAACATGTACGGTGTCCATGCCTACATGGTATGAGGACAAACATTACTTATTTCCTCCAAATCAGCATGCCAGATATTTTATTACATGACTATTTCAGTATAAACATTTATCCACCAATGTCACCGATAGCCTTCCGATACTTATTTGCCAAATGGAAAAGCAGCCCTTATTTGGTGCTTGGTGGGTGTTAATTTCGGGCCCTGGCAATAGGGATTAGACATTTTCCAGTAGAAATGTAGGGGATAAAATACTCATGTTGTCTGTTTGTGGCCACGCAAATCTGACAAAACAGCTACCTCAGAGGCTGCCTGTCCAGTCTTAAGTTAAAGAAACACTATTATATGCCAAGTCAACATACCAAAAAGTCTAACTGTATATCCAAGCTAACTTAGAATGAAATTCCTCGGATGGAGGTATAGAGACATTAATGGGGTATGAAGTAAGACAGATGGAGAATTAATGAAAGAGAAGGACACAGGTATATTTCTGTTTGTTCTAATAAAAGAAGGTTGGCTGCAGGAGATGTCTGTGTTGCTTGAAGCCATAGGTGGCTGGATGATTGATGATGTGTGTGTGTGTGTGTGTGTGTATATATATATATATATATATATATATATACACGTGTGTGTGTGTGTGTCTAAATAAATTTGTAATAAAATATAAAACTGTCTACTCACATGCAGTTTTTTTTTTATACAGCTAACAGCAATAGTAAGGGCATTACAACCCAACATGACTTTCTCCAAATGTATCATGTGCGTGTGTGTGTGTGTGTGTGAGAGAGAGAGAGAGAGAGAGAGAGAGAGAGAGAGAGAGACAGAGAGAGAGAGAGAGAGAGAGAGATTGACTTTCCCTTGCATGCTGCCAGCCTGTGAGGATTATCAGGTGCTTAGACAGAAAAGAACATTGCTTTAAGTCTCATACACCATGAGGCGTAAGGCAGACTGGCATCCTTGTGTGTGTGTGTGTGTGTGTGTGTGTGTGTGTGTGTGTGTGTGTGTGTGTGTGTGTGCACACGCACGTGCGTTCGCTTATGTATCGATGTTTGTGTGTCTACATTATGTGACTTTTCTCTTCCAGTAGGATTCTGTTGCAGTTGCAACATCAGTTCCTGTGTGTGTGCGTTTTGCTGCTATGGTTTGGTTAAAGCAAGAACAAGCGTCATCACAGAGGCTTAGCCTGGCAGAAGCTACACCCAGACAGACACACACATCTCCAGACAGTCAGGCAGACGACACAGTGTACAAACCCACACACCCTGGTGAGGATTGACAAGGAGAAGGGATATTCCAGAGTAGAAAAAAAGGACACCCAAATGTTTGCATCATGGTTTTTCTATGACGCCAGTAAAGTGTTGGGTGGCGAAATCCAACTTTCCTTGGATGTATTTCACTAATATTATGTGCATTTGAGTATTTGTGAAATTAGATTGTATAGTTAATACATTATGTTATTGCTGTGCATGCAACAGACAGAAATCAGATAAAAACAAAAATACAAACATAATGCTGTGCAGCTGAGAAACAACACAATGGGTAATAGTTTCAGATGCCTTTGAACAAACACAATCAATTTTTTTTTTTTTTTTGGACACATGTTTTGTATGTAGAAAATTATTTATTTTTACATATTGTGTATTTGTCCCCTTCTTGTCTGCTTATTTCCTTTCAGGTAGTTTGCTCTCTCAACATTTCACCTTTACTGCTACTACTGTATGAGGGAGTATGTTCATATTTCCTGGATGCTGTGACAGCATAGTATTACTGTTGTGCGTGCGTGCGTGCGTGCGTGCGTGCGTGCGTGCGTGAGTGTGTGTGTGTGTGTCACATAGTCTGGTTCTGCCAGGCCTAGGCCCAAAACCAAACCGAAGCGTCAGCTGCAGCCACTGTTCTAGATGGTTCTAGCAGACCCTGGAACCAGAGTCACAGAGTTCAGCTGGACAGATAAACACTGTCCCTTTAAGAGCTGCTGTTGGACCCAAATTGTCTGCCTGTGTGTCTGTGTTTTTTAGTACAACGGCCCAAAACATTCTCTCTTTCTACACTGCAACTAGAGCGTTACTTTTGAGGAGCTGAATTTACAATTTTCCATGTGGGAGAAAAAAAGAGAGACACAAAATATCTTTGAATTTTGCTACTCACGGTTGTTTCAGAGAGATCATTACAGTGACTTTCCACTCACTCAAAAGTCATAGAGGGGAAACAATGATTTAGCTTTTGATTGATGTGAATAATTAAAAGCTTGATAAGATGGAAACTAGGAGAAGCCAGGTATGTAATGGGTCATTTGGCTCTCTGAGGGTGGATAGGAACAGCCAGACAAGGAAACAGCACCCCTGGGACTGAGTGTTGCATGTCTCTATGGTGTATGGCTTCCATAGCAAAGCAGTGTTGTTTGGAGGATAAGTAGGGGCACAGCTTGGTTAAGAGAGAGAGTGAGTGTGTTTGTGTGTGTGTGTGTTTCCGTGTGTGCATGTGTGTATGTGTACGTGTACGTGCACATGTGTGGTGTTTCCTTGAGTGGGGGATTATAATATGAATTGCATAAACATGGAATTAAAACAGGGTGAGCTTACAAATGGCAGTTCATGCAGAGCTTGCATGGTTCCTGCATTGAACAACAGCATCCTTTGTTAGCTGTTCCCAGGGCACAGGGGTTGCTTTAAAAAGGTGCCTGTTAAAGCTGCTGTTTGATGTCATTGTCTCCTCAACTTTGAGCTTTCAAACCCTGATTGGACTTGAGAATCCACCCTGGTCACCCTGTCATATCCTTCTTTGTAGATATATACGTATCGATGCTGGGGGGTGGAGGGTATCAGTCATGGGTGTTAGTCACGTGACACCTCTATCAGTACTCGAGTAAGGTGCTCACTGGCCCAGAAATGAATAATGCTGACATCGTGGTAAGTCTGATTTTGGTTTAAATTATATAAACAATTTTTTTTAGACGGACATATGATGAAACGTACAACCACAGAATAATTTTAAAGTATGTCCGGTGCTCATATGTGTACTCTTGAGCAAAACTGAATATAAATGTCCATGTACTGCAGTTTGGTGTATGGATGGAATGAGATGAACTGAACATAGGTCACGTGATTTCAGAGACAAACATTGATTATGACTGGAAATGGCCTTCAAGAGCAGAGTTTCAAGATTTTGTTGTTAGCCAACTAAAATTGAGCTTTTTAGTTCATGTCTAAAGGCAGACCCTTGTAGAAAGGGATGTCAAAGCTGGAAGTGGAATTAAAGAGAGGGATTATGTTCTTTTGAGAGGGCTTAAAAAAAGTGCTAATTTGTGAATGAACCATTGGGTCCCTTTTCTCTGTGCAGTGTGTTCCCGGCTGCTCACTAGACAAGGCCAGCCTTTTGTGAATGAATTTCCTGAAAGGCAGCAACTATCAAGGCCTCATTGCTCAGTGTACGTGTGTGTCTGTGATTACGTGCATAAGCACATGTTTGCAGTGAGAGGACGCCACTCACTGAGCTCAGAGAGAGTGAGAGAGAAACAGAGGAATGTCTGTTGGGAACTGCAGCTGGTGTTGCAGTCATGTTGTTTTTGTTGTCTGTGATTGTGCTCTGTGTGCATTCGTACGTGTGTGTGTAGCATGTGCAGTAGAATGAATTGAAGCAAAGGGTGAAAAATGCTCTCTCCTCTATCCCTCAGTGCTAATAGAAATGAAGGAGGCTCAGATGTGGGTGAGAGATTGCATAATCTAATTCTTTTCCTACAAGCCTATGGATTCATAATGGGACTTCTCAAATTAATTGAGAGAATTACACTGACACCTCTGAATACATCAGCTCATTCATTGAATTATAATCTTCTGTTTGTCTCTCTTTTGAGCTGATTGCTTTAGGAAACTTTAAACTCACTACCACTGATATATAAGCACTTTTGTCTGCAGAGGTTATTGTTTTAACACATTATGCTGCCATTCAAGCTGTTAGAGAGTCCTTATTTGATATTTATTTTTTTCACAGTTCAGTTTATATAGAACTTAGAGAAGAAAAGATAAAAATCACAAACACATGACAAACTCAGATATGAGGTTAGGTAGCTGCCCGCATGTGTGAATGGATATGACTTTCGTGACTAGATTCCAGTCAGTATAACAACTGTACATGAGTCAGATTCCTCTGAACAGATTCTGCCTTGTTTATTGAAAATGCCATGTCATCCCTGGTCCCAGCCCACGCCACGCCAGTACGTCATTAAACATTCCTGCCTCATACCATTCAATCCTGCACCATTCCATTTCTGATATCGACGTGCTGAAACATTTGTGGTATTTGTGTGTTTTGCTCTTGGAAAGCCAGTTTGTTGTTTACTTCCACTTAAGACGTTGCTCTGCTGTGTTTAGTTGACGTGACCTTTATGATCATCCTGACACTAAGTCAGTAATCTCTTAGGAACATTGCAGCTCTGGTCGTTTTAATACTATGTTCTGCAGCTGTAAATGACAATTAAGTTTTTATACAATTCAGACACCCTCGCTTCATTCATTAGGATACTGATACTGATGCACATCCTTTTCTCTGTAGGTTGACCTGTTCACCATGTGCAGGCCTGTGCCCTAAACTATGTGTGGGAAATAAGACAATTGACTCTGTAACTTCAGCCCAGGCTTTGAGAGGCTGCACTGTTCTCCACGGCAACATGATCATCAAGATTCGAGGAGGGAGTGAGTACTACTACACCTCACCACCCGCTGAGGCTCAGCTTCACTCACAGTCTGTCTCCTCTTCCTCTGTCACTCAGATTTCTCAGTCTGTCCATGCCTCTCTTTATCATAACTTCCAACCATATACATAGTCTTATCAATTTATATATCCGTCTGTGTCTTTTAACTGTAGCAGATATGCTGTCTGACTGACCATCTGTCTTCTGCCATAACCTAGTGGCTGACTAACTGTCTCCTTGCAGATAACATAGCAGCTGAGTTGGAGGCTAGTTTGGGCCAGATTGAGGAGATCACAGGCTATCTGACTGTTCGCCGAGCCTACGCCCTAGTGTCTCTCTCCTTCCTCCGCAAACTACGCATCATCAGAGGGGAGCATCTTGAGGGAGAGTAAGTCCTCTCTCCTCTCCTCTCCTCTCCTCTCCTCTCCTCTCCTCTCCTCTCCTCTACTCTACTCTACTCTACTCTACTCTACTCTACTCAAAACACTGTCTCCTACAGTGTTTAATTTTTTTTAAATATGTCTTCCTTTTAGTGCTTACGCCTTCTATGCGTTGGACAACCAGAACCTGCGAGAACTGTGGGATTGGTCCAAACACAATCTGACCATCCAGCGTGGTCGTACCTTCTTCCACTACAACTCCAAACTTTGTATGTCTGAAATCAGAAAGATGGAGGAAAAAACAGGAACCAAAGAGCGCAACCAAAAGAATGACATCGCTGGACGGACCAACGGGGACCAAGCCTCCTGTAAGACAAGTGCTCAGACCTGAGTTTGTCTTTTGATGTTGACAGACAGACACCTGCCACAATGCTTATTTTCACCATTGTTCTAATTAAAATTAATTTTCAAATGTAAATATTTTAGCCATGGCATATTTAATTCTTGCAATACATCTATAATTAGTGTATTTTAGTCTAATTGAAAAAGATCTTATATTACCGTACTCCTTTTTCTTAAGTTTGGGAGTGCATGCTTTATAACCTGTTTGCTAAACAAATTGTACTATACTGTGCTCTATAATAATGCTGTAATATGCTCCTAATGCACAGTGTTGTCAGTAAATAAACAGAAATAATAGCAGTCAGGTGCTGAATGAAATTAAATTAAGTGTCCATAGAGACAGCTAATGTCAGTGAGCAAGGCAAGCAAGCTGCTATGGGCTATGATACAGTTTGCAGTTGTGCTACAACTAATATAGTGGTACTGGCTGACAGCACCTATATGCAACACCTAAAGTTTTGACACAGCTATATTTTTTTCACTTTGAGTTTACGCTTGCCATATGAAATGTGCTATATAAATAATTAATAAAGCATTTCACCTGTCAAATATACACTTTACTGATTTAAACAGGGACCTTCTTAAGGCTGCATACACATTTTCCAGAAATATACACAGTACTGTGCAAAAGTCTTAGGCCACTGCCATCATACAAACAGAAAATACAGGGAATGTGTACACAAAATTTAACATTAGTTGTTAAATACCATTATTAGTTAATCTTCCATTAAGGTTTAAGAGAGCCTGGTTCCTGCTATTGTGGATATTAATAATAAGTGTATTATTATTATTTTATATCATATTTTTAGATGGTTATATTGTTTATTTTATTTATTTTATTTTATTTTTTTTTACTTTTGGAAATGTTATGTCCATTTTGAATTTCTCCATAGGGGAATCAGACACTCATAATTAGACATTTTCAATCATGTTAAAAACATTTTAAAAAAGCCCTAATCAAAAGAACATCTTTTGTGCATAAATCCTGTTTATTTCTTTGGTTTTAACAACTATAACTAATGATTGCCTGGATCTCAGAAAGTGGAAACAGTGGTGTGTTTTGATGTACCACTTGTTCATTTGCTCTTTTACTGAAAGTATGTGCTGAGCATCATCTGTTTTGTTGTTTTGTCCCCAAGGTGAGACCAAGCTGCTGAAATTCACCATGATCAAGACCACATCAAATAAGATTATGGTGAAGTGGGAGCCCTTTTGGCCGTTAGACTTCAGAGACTTGCTGGGCTTTATGGTTCTCTACAAAGAGGCGTAAGTATTCAAGAACATTCATGGGATTTTTTTATACCGTGACATAAAA
This sequence comes from Rastrelliger brachysoma, assembly GCA_024605115.1. Taxonomy (NCBI): domain Eukaryota; kingdom Metazoa; phylum Chordata; class Actinopteri; order Scombriformes; family Scombridae; genus Rastrelliger; species Rastrelliger brachysoma. Next base: position 14,504 of record JANJYP010053514.1, read on the forward strand.
CACAGCAAAGTTATAGCAGTTAGTCTTAAGGAGCAAATATTAAGCGCAATATGTTTGACTTTGCTTATTTTACTCCAGTGACAATTCTATACTTCTTATTGTTCATTTCTGTCTTTCATCTTCTCCAGGCCATTTAGGAATGTGACAGAGTTTGATGGGCAGGACGCATGCGGCTCTAACAGCTGGGTGATTGCTGATGTTGACCCCCCAGCCCGTGTCACAGACAAGGAGCAGATTGAGCCAGGGCACCTAATCCGACCATTGAAGCCCTGGACACAATATGCCATCATGGTTAAAACCCAGCTGTCTGCATCGGACGAGCACGAAGTTCATGGAGCCAAGAGCGAGATCATCTACATCCGCACTAATGCATCCAGTGAGTTACAGCACTGAAAAAACACACATCAACACAAGTTTTGTTTTTTTTTTCTAAATCAGAGGCTTACTACATTGGATGTTGGGTTTGATGGATACTGTTAAGCTGACTGCAGAGAATAAAAGGAATGTGAATCACATCATCTGCGTGCACACATTTTGAGTAAATCTTCAACACAGTATGTGATTAGTTATGACTGTGTTTAGTGTTTTTAGGACATTGTTTAAGAAAATCTGCTTAAGCATAATCTTTATTACTAAGGTCATATCATATAATAATATTATATATTAATATTAATGTAATCTTGACTTTGTCTCCTACCCTCTCTCTCAGAGCCGTCCGTGCCTCTGGACCCCATTTCCTCCTCCAACTCCTCCTCCCAGATCATCCTGAAGTGGAAGCCTCCCACCAACCCCAATGGCAACATCACCCACTACCGGGTCATCTGTCGGAAACAGTCTGAGGATAGTGACCTCTACAAGTTTGACTACTGTCTACAAGGTTAGTTTCCAGAGGACTATTCATAAACAGATCTGCTAAGCTCACCTTTATTTCTCTCACACTCCTGAATTTCCTTGTCCAACTCAGGAATGAAGCTGCCTTCTCGTACCCCAACCCACCTGGACAGTGAGGATGAGCAGAAGTGGAACCACACAGATGAGCCCAACTTAGGCGTCAAGTGCTGCGCCTGCCCCAAGACAGACATCCAGCTCAAAAAGGAACAGGAGGAGATCGAGTATCGCAAGACCTTTGAGGACTATCTCCACAATGAAGTGTTTGAGAGCAAGTACGATGTGTGCGTGTGTGTGTGCGTGTGTGTGTGTGTTAATATTCAGATATTTGAGCACCATTTCTCACCTTAGTGGAGACTAGGCATGTATACTGAGGACCAGTATTTTTTGGTACCAGTTCCTAATTGGGTGAGTACAATGGTGCTGTTAAAATTCTGGACAAACAATACTGTTATTGGTACTTTTTGAACGTCTACCCATAGGAGTGTGGTGTGTTTGACTGCTTTTAAGCACACATTGCAGCATTGCATTCTATCGGTATCAATAAAATCCTTACAATATACATCCCTAGTGGAGATACAAATATAATTTTGATAGGGAGTAATATGTTATACTTTTTTTGTTTTCATTTTAGTTTGAACTTGCGAAAACTAGTGATTTAAGTCATTGTGGTTGTGGCTTGAGGACTGCAAATTTCTCTTCTAGTCAGATTGCTACTTTTGTTTACATGATGATTTTCAATGAGGTGTCAACAAATGAACAAAAAGAGTGATGAGTTTGAATGATTAATATTTAATTCAGACTTGAAATTTTGACTGAATAATTTAAACAAGTTAAGCTTTAAACTTACTTCATGTTGTTCAGGTCACCTGCACAACTTGTGCTTGTTTCAAAAGCTTAAAATATTAGTACATTTTGTACTGAGCTTTTTGCTTTGTTAGTTACGGTTTGTGGCAGTGCAGCAGCAGCAATGGAGCCCTTTTTATCCAGCCAGTCCAGACCACTCCTCTTTTGTCTCAGCCACCATGATGTATATGTCAAAACGTCTTAGTGCCAACCCTGCCTCATCCATTGGTGTGTGTGTGTGTTGTTTATGTAGACCCTTGTTTTTGTACTGGGCACTGCTGTGGGGGGCTTAGGGAAGGTGGTGCTGATTATCTGGGCCCCGGTGCCCCCCTGACAAATACACACACAAACACCCATAGTCTCTCCCTCCGCTTCCCTAGGGGAGTGATTACTGTGCCCATTATCATTCATGCCAGTCAAGGGTTCAGTCATGCAGACTGTCATTTGGACACACACAAACACTGAAACTCACGCACACCTCAGCTGGGTTTTGAACCCATGCTGTTGTACTGGGCAAGGTTAATTTCATAAACTGAAGTACACTAAGAACTTTGTGCTTTCTTTTTCCTTCACACAAAGGGATGCAGGAAGCTTTGTATTTTTCCTCTTTCCCCGAGTATCAGTTCAACATTAACTCAGTCGAATACTTTCCTGCTCAGGGAAGGTGTGGCTTCACTGCAGCCATCTGATGTGAAGTGTTCAGCTCAAAGATACTTAAGAATATAGTTTTTGAAGGAAGGGAAAAGATTTTTCCTTTTTATAGACAGTGATTTCATGTCATGATCTTACACAGATTTGCCCTTCTAGTCTTTTGTGTCTGAATTAATTTAATTTCTGGCCTCTATGGTGGACTTAAACTCGCTATCAGTCGTTAAGTGGACTCTCCTCATTGCACCACCTACTGGTCAAGGTTGGTAGTGTTTCCAGCAGGGCAATAGGGGGTATTAATGGATAAATGTCATGCAGTCAGACTTACTGCACGCTGTAAAGGTTACTGTGAACAGAGGTCCTCATTGGCTTCCTCTACCCTGCTGCTCTGTCTGCCATCTGCCCCAGTCAAAATTATCTCGACTTCTGTGTTATAATTTGTCCTGGCTCATCTTCATAATTCATGTTAGTGAGCTATGGTTCGAATCTCCAGTAAATGTCAGTTATTCCTTAAGAAAAGTGTTCTGTAGTTTGTGTTCTTCATAGCGTTTCACTTAACCTTTACCAACAGCTACATGTGTTCTGTTTCTTTAGACCATCTCGTCGGCGACGCTCAGTGGGAGTTGCCAACGCCACCCAAACCCCTTTCTTCCTTACCACAGTTGCCAACATGCCATATGGCCCCACCACAGCTTCACCTGACAATGAAGATGAAGAGGGATCCAAGGTCTCCCAACACTTTTTTGTTTGTCAAATCATTTGTTGAGTTTTCCATCCCATAATAATTCAGTTCCTCAAATCATTTGAAGTAAAATCTGCCATGCAGTTAAAGATACCAGCCTCATATTCTATACTTATCCATAAATATGGATCTATATCTTTTTTTGTCCAAAATAATATAGTAATGAAAGGAATACAAGGAAAGAGCATTTATTTTGGCCTCAGACTTCACAAAGACAACAGTTATTTGACAGCAGTTCAATTTTGGGCTAATTAGATTTTGTTTTTTTCTGCTCAGGTGGAGCTAAAGGTTTTTGCAAAAGAGTCAACAGTCATCTCCAACTTGCACCATTTTACAAGTTATAAGATAGAGATCATGGCCTGCAACCATCCGACAGACCCCAAGCGTTGCAGTATGGCTACTTATGTCAGTGCCCGAACTATGCCCGAGGGTAAGAACAAATAAAAATCTTATCTATCGATCGATCGATCGATAAGAGGTCTTGTATCCATGCTTTTGAGAGACACCTATAACACTTAACATTGGCCAGAGGTTTCCACTTTGCTCTCACTAAGAGCAATGTGGAAGCTAAGTGCTTTGTACCATACATATTATGTGATTTTCTTTGCCTGTTACCTGCAGAGAAAGCAGATGACATCCCAGGCCCTGTGACCCATGAGATAATGACTGGCGAGCCGTCCTCTGTGTTCATTAAATGGAGCATACCTCTCTCTCCTAATGGCCTCATCATCCTCTATGAGGTGTTCTACAGGAAGGTTGGAGACACAGAGGTCAGTACCAACCATCACTGAACTTTTTAGAGAGTGGGGATACAAGAAAAAAGCAGGAGGAACAAAGAGAGATCAAATTCCTCTTTTTGAAAAATACTCTGTAGGAAGTAGAAACACAGGGCTTAAAGGGAGACAGGCACACAAGAAAACATGGATGAAGGTGAGAAGAAATGCAGAGAAATCAAGGAGTGATCTGGGTGCACTCTGGGGAGTGGATGCAGGCAGAAAAGGAAAGGATTGCTGTCTGTTCCTTATATGGAGAAAGGGACAAAGGAAATAGTTGTTTACAAACTCCCAATGCTGCCACAGTGGTTATTGATGTTTTCTTCCATGTGTGTGTGCATATTATTATTTTTGTGTATCTGTGTGCAAAAGGGCTTGTTTGTGACATTGTGAGTGTATAAATGTGTGTTGTTTATTTGCGGTAAATGTGTGAATTCATCTCTCATTGCTATTCAATGCTGCACTGCCTGACCCTAGGAGCCAGTAGCAGCTCTGTTACCATAGTGACAGAGGCAGGAAGGAAGACTAGAATGCAGTGGCAGGGATGGACTGGCATCTCAGATGACATCTCTAGTGTACTATACTGAGAACACACCACCTATGAACACATGCTGCAGCCAAAACAAACTGATCTGAGTTTATTCAAGAGTCCATTTCAGAGTATAACAGATGTACAGTGTAGCCAAACATAACACATAAGGTGAATAATGTAAAATTTTTGGTTGGTTGACTGGCCAATTAATTGGGCTCTGTATCAAAAGCTGTGTTAATCAACTATGTCTGCTATTGACAATATTTAAACTCAAAATATAATCTTTTGTTCATGTATATATATTTTTTAATCACACATATATAATTATTTATTAATTCTTTGCGCTTTTGTTATTATTTCTAATTTGGATTAAATCAAACTGTTGTTGAAGGATACATATTTGAGTCAAACTTGGATTAATAGCTTGCATAAGTATATATTGACAATTTTCTACAGTCAGTTGCCTTTTTGCACACTTCCATTATTGTTATGCTGTTTTTTATTTAGAGCAATCCAAGTTAAGATTATGCACAATTGGTGATGTGCTACCTAGTGTGAGTGCATGTAGTGGAGGACTCGGGTAAGAAAGAGGCCATCAATCTGATGCTGGAAGCAAAAACCCTGCTTAGTCAGGATACCAAATCTCAAATTGCTTGTGATTAACAGGCCACAGCTGGTACAGAATAGTTAAGTGAAAATAAAAATTCAGCTCTCTTATGAAAATGAGTCAGATCTACAAAAGGAAATCACTTTAGACAATGCAGCTTTATTTATATAGTGCATTTCATACTAAGGGCAACTCAGTGTGCTTTACATAAAAACCAACAATAACAGACATAAAAACTAAAACAGTAAGAGTTGAAGATGAAAACAAATATAAAAATGATTTTTAAAAATCAAATAAAACCCAAAATAGTAAAAATGAAAAGAAAAAAAAAGATAGAGGAAAAAGTATATAAAACATAAATAAAAAATAAAAGCTAGACTAAAGTAGAGCATAAGATTTGAGATGCAGCAGAAAACGAGAGACGTTTTAAACCTGGATTTAAAAATGCTTACAGTTGGGGCTCATTTCATTTCTGCTGGTAGTCTGTTCCAGTTGTGTGCAGCATAACAGCTAAATGCTGTTTCACCATGTCTGGTTTGAACTATGGGCTTCACTATCTGACCAGAGTCAGTAGATCTCAGAGCCCTACTGGGTCCATACTTAGTCCAGTAGTCCAGTCTACTGGAGATAAAAACATGATTCAGCTTCTCCTGGTCTTTTTGAGACATGGAGCCCTTCACTCTGGATATATTCTTAAGCTGATAGAAGGCTGTTTTGGTGACTGATCTGATGTGACTGTTGAAGGTCAGATCTGAGTCTTTAGTTTTTAGAGCCAGTGACTCAAGGTGTTTACTGACAGCAACCCTCTTCTCTTTATTGACAAATACAATGACCACAGTTTTTTCATGATTTAATTGAAGGAAATCTGGGTTCATCCAGACAGATGAACCAAATTTTGGTTCATTAAAACAGACAGAGCTTCAGCTCTGGTGAAATGGCTTGCCTTGACTTTAAATTTCGGTTTCAGAGAGATTAAAGTAATTGCAATAATTATTTAGTGTGGATCATTAACATTATCTCTTAACCAGAGATGAGACAATAATGTCTAAAAATTTTCTCAAAATGTGTCTCTTGTACTTCATACTCAGCTTTGTAATGGAACTATTTCTTTAGTAGAAAATAAAGTGTGTGATTGTGGTAAAGCAATTTTTGTAATAATTTTTGCTCCCTACAATAATAATAGAACTTGTCATTGTTCATGCTGAAGTGTTTTTTTTTCTTTTCTGCCAGGTTCACACAGCTTGTGTGTCTCGACCAGCCTACCTCAAGTCAGGTGGCACAAAGCTTTCACTTGTGCAACCTGGAAACTACAGCGTGAGGGTCCGTGCTACCTCCTTGGCAGGAAATGGCTCATTCACAGAAACTACTTACTTCTTCATGCCCAACAGTAAGGCTGAAGGCAATATCTCTGACTGAACTGAACTCATATATGTAACTGTTATACATTATTCACATTAATCTGATGTTTCAAAAAATTGCTTACATCCTGTTGCTATTGTCTTGAGGTGAGGTCTTAACTGTAAAACTGTACACCTTTGATGTTTTTCTCAGAACAAAATCTGTACAGTAGACATTTGTTTCTGTTTGATTTTATTAGACAGAAAAGTAAAAAAGTATTAAATTGTACTGAATTTCTTCTGATGGGGTTATTCATGAATTTATTTGTTATATACATTATTATTTTTTACTGATGATTTGTGTATGATTTGTTCAGTCTTTTAAGCGAACTGACCAATGACATTTGTGTTTATTGCAGAGGATCCCGGTTTAATTGGTGTTGTGATTGGTCCTGTCATCTGCTTCATCTTGCTGCTGTTTGTGGGAGGTGGAGTCTTTGTGATCTTCAAGAAGAAGTAAGATCTTTGATCGGAATGATCAGTGGTGATGGTGCAGACAACACCAAGTTGCATCAAAAAGGGAACAATACTTATTTTGTTTAGCTGAAAATGAATAAACTTTTTGTGGGATTTAAATTTGAGGGTGTTAAGTTTGCATACTTTAAGCAATTTGATGTGACAGGACAAATAAACAAGACAGACTTTGTACAGAGCTAAAGATACTGAAGAAAGATTGCACATCCAGTTTTCAGTATCTCAGACAGCATTTTGTGTTTGTGTTACAGGCAAACAGAAGGCCCAACAGGACCTCTTATTGCCTCCTCAAATCCTGAGTACCTCAGTGCCAATGATGGTAGGAAAAATATTATAACTGAATGGAAATGAATAGCAAGGGCATGAGAGCCAGTGTGAAATAACTCAACGTATATTTTGAAAGATTGTGATAAATTGTTTGTTTTATGTAGTGTATGTTCCTGATGAATGGGAGGTGCCGCGTGAGAAGATCACTGTGCTCAGAGAGCTGGGTCAAGGCTCCTTTGGTATGGTGTACGAAGGAATAGCCAAGGACATCGTCAAAGGAGACCCAGATACACGTGTAGCAGTTAAGACCGTCAACGAATCAGCCAGCCTGCGAGAGAGGATTGAGTTCCTCAATGAAGCCTCCGTCATGAAGGCATTCAGCTGTCACCATGTGGTACGAGGCTAAATAACACTTTTCAAACTGTTGCTGCCATCCACACACTTATAGTACTGCTTTCAATCACTTAAGAACCCAGCATGACACATCTATGACTCACAGAATTCATGACTAGATTGTTGCGTTGACGCCACCATATTGATGCACAGTTTGACTCCCAAAACAAATATTCACACTTGGTAAGCAATTGTAGTACCTACAATTACTACTTAATTAAACAACCTAGTAAATATCAGTGAAATTGACAATGCTGTGCTGTCAGCTATTAAAAAAGAAAACAAAAACAAAACATGTTGAGGCGTAAGACACTTTTTTTGAAGTAACAATATTTAAAATTCGGGTGGAATTTTTTGCAATTGATTTGAGCAAACGATCTGAACAGAATGAATCCTTGTTTAATAGACATTACCAAAGGTCGGATTGGGAAGTGTATCTGTAAATTTGAATTGTGTCTGCAGGCAGTAAGTGAAGAAGAAAACATGAGATGAGATACGGGTTCAGACTTTTTGTTGTGTAGGTTCTAGAGATAATGGAAATGTTTATTCTGGTGAAGCAGTTAATGTAAGTGTAAACAGGATTTCTTTTAGTTTCCCTTGCACATAACAGTTTTTTTTTCCATTTCTCTACATAGGTACGTCTGTTAGGTGTGGTGTCCAAAGGTCAGCCCACCCTCGTAGTGATGGAACTGATGACGCATGGGGATCTGAAAAGCTACTTGCGGAGTCTCAGGCCAGACTCTGAGGTATGTGTCACTGAGAACACAAAATACATGCTGCATTACCTGTTCACTCATCACATACATATATAATCTCATTTTGTGTGTATTTTGCAGAACAACCCATCAGGCCGTTCTCCACCTACACTGAAGGAGATGATCCAGATGGCTGCAGAAATTGCAGACGGCATGGCCTACCTCAATGCCAAGAAGTTTGTCCACAGAGACCTGGCAGCCAGGAACTGCATGGTGGCAGAGGACTTCACCGTCAAGATTGGAGGTACCGTATATCTTGTAATTCTTGTGGTTTCCTTGTTCATATTTCAATTAGTTTGTTCAGTTAGGTTAGTTTTTGTTGAACTGTTTTTTTTGTTTTGCAATACATTTAGATTACTTGCATGTATTGTTACAAATAATCAAAGTCATCACCTTGTCTTGAGTTCTCTCTCTCTCAATATCTCCATCATAGACTTTGGTATGACCCGAGACATCTATGAGACTGACTACTACCGTAAAGGAGGCAAAGGCCTACTTCCTGTGAGGTGGATGGCTCCAGAATCTCTGAAAGATGGAGTCTTCACTGCCCACTCTGACTGCTGGTAAGTCACCAGCACTCTCGCCCCATACATCATGAGTTGTTTTACAATCTTGATTATATTTTTTGATTTATTTGATCACATTTTATGATGCGTGTATGTGTCTACAGGTCATTTGGCGTCGTGCTGTGGGAAATCAGTACACTAGCAGAGCAGCCTTACCAGGGCTTGTCCAATGAGCAGGTTCTCAAATTCGTCATGGACGGAGGATACCTGGACCGGCCTGATAACTGTCCTGAGAGGATGTGAGTAAATAAAACCTAAAACTACTTAATGGCAGTTATTAATTTGTCTCATTAATCTCACACAGTATCTCAGGTGGAAGGTACTGGGGTGGGGGGTCTCTCAGCATCTTGCGGTTCGATTAAAGTCGGATTGAGAGGGCAAGAATTTGATTATATAACGATTTTTCTTTCTTACTGTGTGGCTAATTTTTCTTCTATTGAGTCAGATAAATATGAACAAAAATATGATAAAAATCTGAATGTCAACATGCTTGTTACAAATTAGTTTATTCACATTAACATAAGTCAGTAGTATAGACCTAGTAGGGGGAATCTCACCTGCCTGTATGAGAGTAGCAAACAGAGGTTGGAGTGCTGTTTATCATGTCTCCAGCAGTGAGAGCACCTCTCTGCTGTACTCCAGGTTGTTGAGGTGAGACTGAGACCAGACTTATTTTCATCACCTCAGAGTTTACGTTGTTTCATGCTGCAGTGTGTGTTGGTAACTGCTCTGTTAGCCGCTCCACTGACATTAGTGTTAGCTGAGTGACAGCATTTAAAGTTCACAGTAAACTTCACAATCATTTCACAAAGATAAATATTTAGTCATTCAATCAAAAAATGCTTCAGTCGCTTATTTTTTTTTAAGATGAACTACAGATGAACTTTGGCATGTGCGTGCTATAAGACTGTCCCGCTGCTGCAGGGTCCTCACTATTTGGTTCCACTTTTTCAAACAGCAAGTTATTACATAGCGTTTAGATAATTGATTCTTGACTTTTATTAATCAATGCCGACTTGTTCTTGTCCGCATCACAATACATCATAATCAACAAATTCCCCCACCTCTGGAAATGGGGTGCCCACTTGATAACTTCTAACGATAAAATTTAAACTGAACTATGAAAATTAAGAATTTTTTCTTCTGATAGACATTTTGAAAGTAACAGTAGCAAGCAGTAACTGGGAATAATTGCTTGCTACCTACTACTGTGTGGAAGATTCTTGCTGTGGCTTTAGCTGAGGTTGATTCTGTAGAAATCTGTACCATCAACTATTAGAAATTAACTTATACCTTTTGTTACAGTAAGGCCCAGTATGTGCCTGGTATGGTAAATACGTCAGAGCTATACTTTAAGGTAGAAACAAGTTGTCCTGGATTTCTGGATGTGCTGTGTTTTCCTGTGTCAAGCTCTGCCTCCATTTTTCTGCTGTGTTCTCCTCTCTGCAGGCACAGCTTAATGCAGATGTGCTGGCAGTACAATCCGAAGATGCGGCCGATGTTCCATGAGATCATTGAAATGCTGCGGGAGGACCTGCATCCGTCTTTCCAGGAGGTCTCGTTCTTCTATAGTGAGGAGAACAAAGTTCCTGAGACAGAGGAATTTGACCTGGACCTGGACAACATGGAGAGCATCCCATTGGACCCATCTTCATACTCACAGAGAGAGGAGAGCTTAGGCAGGGACAGTGGGCCCCCGGTGGCCCTCAGGGGGAACTATGAGGAGCATGTCCCCTACACACACATGAACGGTGGCAAGAAAAACGGACGAATCTTATCGTTGCCCAGATCTAGCCCTTCCTAACATGTCCTTGTTCGTTAAAAGAACTTGTTTAACTGCCCCTTCCCTCCCATCATTCTTTCTCTTCCAGTCCATTTTTTCTGTATCCTTCATGTTCCTCTCTTTCATTTTCTAATTATTTTCTTATTCTTGGAGAAACCCTTCGAAAAAGACACAGATCTCAGGACTTTTTATTTTCTTCCTCATGGCGGCCTAACACAGGCAAGCAAGGGATGCAAACATGGTGTAACACTTTTTTTTTAACTTCCTATACAACACATCAGACTTTCTGTTACCATGTTACCTATCTATTGTTTCTCTCTATTGCCACGTTTCCAAGACTCATTGTGATGGAAAAAGAGAAAAAAAAAAAAACTGTGAACACATCAAACCTTAGACAACCACAAGGCTGCTTATGCGAAACCTCTTCAAGACTCGTCCCTCCCTTTCTCCTACAACCCACCAATCTGCATTTCCACATTTCTGCGCTTTGTTTTTGTTTGTTTTTTTGTTTTGATTTTTTTTCTCCAAATGAAACCTTTTTACTCAGATAGTGGCCTTTTTATATGTGGCCTATTAACAAAGAGAAGTGTCTATCAAGCGCTTATACTAATTTCCTTTTGAACAATGACTTAATCAGTTTGGAACTGTTTGAAACGGTGGGATGACTTGCAAAGACTTGATCCTAGAACAAACATCTATTCGTAGAGATTTGTTGTTTTTGTTTTGTTTGGTTTTTTTTTTGGGGGGGGGGGTTTGGTTCTGCAGAATTCCAAACTACACACAGATTCATCGGGTGTTTGCTTTAATTTATTTGCTTTTGTTGTTATTTTCTCTATCTCTCTTCTTTTCTCTCTCAGTTTTATTTCTGTGTCCTCACTATATGGCTGAAGGATATTTAAACAGTTAAGAATTGGACAATGGAGTTTCTCAGACTGACCAATAGCTGCTGCTTTGATATATTTTAGTGGGTATAGAAATATATAAATATATATAATATATATAGTATATATGGAATATTGGTATCAATGTACCAATATTTTATATATAATATATGACATATTGATGTTTTTGTAAATAGTTCATATTTGTAATATTTTTCATCAGAGGCTCTGCTAGTATTTAGTTTTTATTTTTGCCAGATTTTTTTTTTGTTTTTTTTTTAATTTTCTTATTTTTATATCCACAGAAATCACACTAATCTACCATCAGTGCTCTCTGTATCTTAGGCATCCAGCCCCCCTCCAATAGTCTGACCACACAGATGGGAAAACAGGAAAGACCTAAAATATTGTCAACTTAACTTGACAAGTTGTTTTTTTAAAACCTCGTTCCCACTGAGAGCTGTCAATATTTGGAGGCAACCTTATTACAAGAAAACAAATAACCAAAAAAAAAGGCTTTATACAAGGCGGAATGAGGTCTTTCTCAGGCGCAGTACACCCGATCTGTTAGTCTTCTGTGTCTGCTGTCTTTCTTTGGTCAGATCACGCAGGAGTTTATGTCCACAGCACATGTTGCTATCACAGGTCTTTTACGTGGTTGTGTTGAAGTCAGTTCCAACTGTCGATGAGGTTAGAGAGTATGTTAAGAGCTCATCCTGGCCTGGTGATTGGTACCTCCTTTTGTTAAGCTGGTGTAAAATTGAGACCAGCTGTCAGTCAGAATACATCTGAAGTGTATAACAGTTTCCTGCCATCAGGTGCTAATTTAGCCCATATTATCTTTTTATCCCATTTATGATTCAGAACCCCTTCGAATCTGACACAGTTCAAGACCCTCAGTGTAAGAATAAGGCTTTTATTAAATTCACACAAACCCCTTCCAGTAAGGTTTGCTCTGCACTGCACATCTCTAGCACACGCTCTCCCTCCTCTAGTCTTCCTGAGGCTTCCCATTGGCTGCATAACCCACTGCTCAAAAGGCTGGTGGAAATTTCCACGTTTTGTGGTGGAGGGCTGAGGAGAAACACAGAAAGTTCCAACTGTTTTCCGAATCTGTAGCAGGTAGCAGAGAGAGAAAGAGGGAGGACGTCTCTCTCTCTCTCTCTCTCTCTCTCTCTCTCTCCTTCTCTCTCTCTCCTTCTCTCTCTCTCTGTCCTTCTCTTACTCTCTCCCTCTCTTTCGGTGTGTCAGAGAGAGGGAGTGTGAGTGATTGTTAATCCTATTATTCTCTCTGCTACCACATGCAG
>JANJYP010053527.1:0-12012 GCA_024605115.1 Rastrelliger brachysoma
AAAAGTGCTATATAAATAAAATTTGATTTGATTTGATGATCTTGCATATTTGAAAGACGCAAACCTCAGTGGCCCATGTTAGTAACTCAGTTTGCACATTTTTGCTGTGATGTCAAATTTGCACAAAAGCTCGAAGCTGTTTTGAAAACCTTCTCTCACCCAATGCCACCACTATTGGAAAAATCATTCGGTACTGAGCGCAATCTCACAGTTACGAAAAAAGACCCAAGGTATGTTCAAAGTGGTTAATGTCAAGTCAAGGTCTATGTTGTGAAGATTTGTCAGCTTTTTTTTATGTGGAGGCCAGAATTGATAAGGGACAAAATAATTGTTTATATAATGAATATACAATCAATATATAAATCATATAATTCATAGATATAATTTACCCTACAGATCATTTGCCCTGAACAACCCTCAAACACCAAAGTTATACAGATCATCAACTCTTGCTTTCATCACATGTATTCCCCACTGTATTTAAGCATCCACTTGAAAAACCTTTACTTAACCAAACCCAGGTTGAAAACTACAGAACGGGTTCACTTACACACTTCTTATCAAAAATAATTGTGCATCGTTTTTGTCACTGTGTTTGACCACCACTGCTTTTGACACAGTTAACCATCAATTTCTCTTCTTCACTGTCACTGAGCTTGGCATCTAAGGATCTCCCCTCTGCTGGTTCTGGTCTTTTCTCTAGAATGTTATTGGAGTATCCTGGAGGGGGTGGGGTTGGGCAGAAATGTCTATAACACACGGCTTATCCACAGGGATCCCTCAAGGGTAGTGCTTTGTCCCATTCTACCTAACTTAGTGCAATAGTTTGTTCCTGTGGTTTCTCATACCACCACTATAGTGATGATACCCAGTTCTTCACACCCAGACCTCACAGTCTTTGCATATTGTTTATTGGATGGATCCCCATTAGCTGCCGCCTTGGAGACCACCAATCTTCCTGGGGTCCAAAGGTAAATACATAATAAAATTCAAAAATAAATACATACAGTCATACATTCCTGATACATTATAATAAAAACAATAACAGCATATATAGTAATATACATATCTCATAATGCCTCACCGATATCAGAATGAATGAAACTTAGCTTATGTAAAGCTGAGCAGCCATCCCTTAGTAGTCCTTGATTTGTACACATACTTAGCAGTCCAACAAATCAGTATTCAGTTCTAATCAGCTAAGTTGCCTACAAAGTCTGACTGAAACTTGGGTGATTAAGACCAACTAACTGTTAAGGTTCATATGGCCTTGGTTGGTTGGATGGTTTTCCCTGTACAAGGAATCAAGAAGATTAGACCATACCTGCATGTAGCACAACTTCTGGTACATGCAGGTATGGTAGGTGTAATATCATGCATTGATATTTCAATTGCTCCTTTATGGCAGACCTCCCTGCATTTACATTCAAACCTCTCCAGATGATCCACAACACAGCAGCACATCTGGTTTTCAACCAGCCCAAAACAGCACATCATCCCACTGTTCATATTAATTTCCTGGCTCCCAGTTGCTGCCCATATTCAAATGCTTACAGAATAGCAACTAAAACATTTCCTGACTACCTTAACTCTCTCATTCAGGTCTACACACTCACTCCACAGAATGCAGTTCCACACACACAATTGAAATGTACTAGGTATTACCACCACAAAGGGCCCTAATAAGTCACTTAGCCAGATTCCTCTTCTTCTTTTGTAGCTCTCTGGTGGTGGAATAGGCTACCAAACTCTATCCTGTCTCTTTAAGAAAAAGCAAAAGACCCACCTTTTTCATGAACACTTGCACACATGATGGATGAAGGAAGGAAAAAAAAAACACTTTATGCATTGCATGTTAACTAAAACCTTGCTTATGCTGTATTGACTCTCAGATGTACATAGCTTTGAATAAAATACTCTGCTAAATTGTAATAACCTTATGAGGTAAAAAATGAATCAAAAAGTATACTTTTTAATTTGTTTTTTTATTTTTGTTTTTCCAAAAAATGACAATGTTGGGGGCCTTTATTCATTTATTTTTCATGACACAACTATAATTGCATTCTGTCACTGCATCCTTTATAAAAATAAATGAGCAGAGCTGTCCATGGTTCAGAATCTTTAAGCCAAAATAAGGCCTCTGTGCTGACCAATCAATGAGGCTAGTGAATTGCAGTTTTGGACTGAGATATTGAGTTGTATTGATTGTTTGGTTTTACTGATTTATTTGCCTTTGTGAAGCACTCAGTACTGAAAAGCTTCATGCTAATAATGCATTTTAACGGCATGTTATTTGCAAACAGCATTTACAGTTTTATTTTTTAGGTCACACAAAGGTGAAAGGTAGAGACATTTGCAAGATCATATCAGGCTAACTGAGAACACAGTACATTATTGGAAATAATGTTGATTAATGGTTTGTCTAATGTTTTTGTGCTCAAGACACAGTAAGTCGATCACTGAGTGCAATATCAATGTAACGCAAATTCAGTAGAGAAAACACAAGCTTAGTTCTATGAAAATGTATCATATTTCAGGATGGTGACACATTTCTTCTTTATTGAATTCACATTACATTGATATTGCTTTCAGCAGTGGCAACTGGCCAATAGAGGGCGTCGCCCCACCTCTCCTCACCACATTAAAGGAAAAGTTCCGAGAAACCTGTTAATACTTTGTAGGAAGTGTCATGCAATGTCAAACCTTATAAGTAACTTATAAGTATAAGTACTTATAAGTAAGTATATGAAATGCATTGAGGCTCATTTGCATAGAAAGGGGACAGTTTTTCACCAAATATATGCATATTGCCAAATTTAAACACATATAACTCACTTTTTTCGGCAAGTATGTTGGTCAACACCCTTTGTACAAATAATTGCATTTAATTTACTCAATACTGACTTGGTGTAGGAGATCCTGAGATCTAATCGTTAGAAATGGGACAATCACTTGAGGCTATATCTCTAGCTTGTTATTTCCCCCAACACCAAGAAGCTGACTACATTGAAATTGCTTAAATTGAAATGGGGAGCCTAAGTCTCCGCCCCCATCCGGTCAGGCCACTGGACCTAAGACCGCAAAAAAAATGAATGGTGTTCAATGGAGAGAAAATTATTATCTTTTGATCCCCCTGTTGTTGTGCCTTGGATTACACAAATATTATTTATGGGTTTAAATAATATGTTTTCATGTCAAGACCTCGGCCGTTTATTGTGTCATTGTTCAGTAAATGCTGAAAATGAAAACACAATGAGAAAGACTAGAGAGTGACGTCACGCTCCCTGCGACTCGCGTGGACAAGACAGATCATCTCCCTGTCAGCATGACTGAAGCTCTTCACATACCTTGATTTAAAATTATGTATCTCTCTTTCTCTGCTCTTATCCTCCCCTTGGTAAAAGGCAATGAAGTAAAGGAGAGAGATCTCCGTGTGCGGGTGGTGACATTGTTCACTTGCGTCAACAGCTGTAGTTCACAGAGTGGTCTCACACAGAATCTAAGATTATCAAACTCCTTACCGCTAAACTGCAGTCTGCTTTGCGTGAAAAATTATCTTTAATTATCACAACCAACAAATGTGAAATCCATGGCACAATTCAAATGGGACCAGAAAATAACTTTTAGCTCCCCATAGACTGTAGTTCATATTTTTTGACAAGTTAGGTCCCATGGACCGGAAGTAGATGGGCGTGACTTAGGCTCCCTATTGTTTTTGAGAGTAGGAAGACATGATATTGGTGCTCTCTTTGTATCAAGCTCAACTAAAAATCTATTCATTGATTCATGCATGTGTGACACTATATGACATGGTCAGACCTGCTGGGACCGAAGGAGATAAGCGTAGCACACAGACAAACACAACATTTGACTTTCCTGCTTGTCAGCTACAGTTGCACAGGGATTATAAAGTCAATGGTTGTCCTTATATTTGAATACAATATCTATTCAGAACTAAGAAAAAGAAAAAAACATTCCACTCCCACTAGAGTAGGATCAATCATCAACTAATTTTACTGGACTGCTCATGTGAGACGCAGTTAGAAGTCTAGGCTCCCCAGGATGGCCTTAGTGTGCAGGGCTGCTGCTCTGAAATGCTGCATTAGGGTTTGCAGGCATGGTTAAATTGTTTGTGTTTTATAGCCACATGCCCACACACAAACACACAGATACACACACAGACACACATACACGCAAACACAAAAGAAACATGGATACTGCTCTATAACTTCCACTGTTGGAACGGAACCCTATTGTTTCTTCTAACGTTTATAACAGATCAACTGAAAGAAGAACATGTTATGTGAAAAGGTATATTTCCTTTGGTTGGCACTTGGTCAGAGTTACTATTGAATTGTTTAGGTTGTTTACTATATTTAGTGTAAAAACCGATTATTCTGGAAACCAAAAATACATCTCAGTATGAGTCTTTTATGGATGTTAGCCTGCTGAAGGAAGTGAATTGGCTTGTTACATTAGGGTAACCACATTTTATGAAGTACTCTCCTCAGTTTGAGAAATGATGAACCTCTGAAAGTGTACCTCTGTGACTTTGTATACACCTTATTTTGCATTTGATTTTATTACAGAAATCTCTTGAATTGAAGGTTGTTGGCTGAGTGAGAGCTCCAAAATCCACTGATCATTCCAAGAAAAGCTTCATTGTTGCATTTCTAGTGAGGTTTAATAACAAAGACTAACCAAAGAGACATAAATATCAGTCAGTAATGAAGATAAAGAGGACATGTTCTCTGTTGGGTAGTCTTTATGAACCACAAATATAAAAGTTGACATCTTGGTGCCCTTATAAGAAAATTCTAATCAAATATTTAGATGTTCCTGCAATTTCACAGTTGTGGAATTGACCTTTCGCAAAAGCCCTGCACCCCTTAGTTACTGTTGCTAGCCTGACATGCTTCTTGATGCCGACAGAGTTTTAGAGATCGACCTGCGGAAAAAAAACTCTGGACGTCATATTTTATGAGTGGCCATTCAGAACAAGATCCTGGGATCATTTTTCGCCGGACTTTTCTTTTAAGAATACTTAATAGACCAAAAAGGATCCAACAAGAGTGAACTGAAAATCAGGATTTAAATAAAAATTAAACTGATCAGGGGATGATGTGCAGGTGCACACAGGAGAACATGAACAGAGCTGATTGGCTGGAGAAGACACAGGGACCAGGACTGGACTATGTTAGAGCCTGTTCACACTGCAGCCTGAAGTGACCCAAATCTGATTTTTTCGCCCATATGCGACCTGTCTCCGATCTTTGATTGACAGTGTGAACGACACAGATCGGATTTTTTCATATGCGACCCAGACCGTTTCAGTATGTGGTACTAATTCCGATTCATATCTGATCTTTTCATATGCGACCTCAGTCTGAACGGCCAGGTCTCATTCATCCGCATTCATCCAACCTACACGTCATCAGTAAGCTCCAAATCAAGAACATAAATGTGGTTCTGGTGACACGAAAATTGTGAATGAACACGTCGTCAGAGCAGTGAAGCATGTCAACATCCCACCACTCCTGGCTGCAACGCCGTACCCACACAGCCCTTTCAACTGAAATCTCTGCCACTGCCCCACACAACGCCTGGACCAAAGCACTTGTCCTCCTGCTTCTCCGCCTCCTCCTTAAGAGGAGCAGATTGTGTGCGTTCTGATCGCATTCAGGTCGCATATATTTGGTAATGTGAATGACCTCACAAAAAAATCGGAATTGAGCATTAAGGCCTGCAGTGTGAACGTAGCCTTAGACTATGTTTAGAGTCTGCATCTGACCTCCTCCTGATTGAAGGGGTTTTTTAAGGGATGATGAGCACTTCCCCTTGTTCTTGAAAGCAATGGGGCACACTACCCATACACATGAATGCGCAAAACCAAGTGCTAGGGGCAAAAACGAGTGGAAGTGGTTAAAATGGGACAGGGCCAAAGGCTGGAGCATTCAGTCCTGGTTGATACAGACTGGGCTAACTTGACAAAATATACACAAAAATAACTTCTGAAACTTTTAAAGACCACAACACTTTGTCCTCTTTCTTGATATGCTCGAAAACATTTGACATATTCCTAATATACAGTATTGTTCTGTTCTGTATCTCATTACACTTTCTGCTACAAAGTCCCCAGTTCTCCATCCATGTGTATCAATAATTTAAGTATGAAAATAACAAACATGTGAAATTACTGTATATATTTTAATATATAAGTCGTGCCTGAGTATAAGTCGCAGGACCAGTCAAAACCATGAAAAGGGTACGACTTATAGTCCAAAAAATATGGTATCTGATCAGATTTATTGTTTTTGGATTTATTATCTTTGGCTTATTGTTAACAGACCATTGTGCTGTCACCATAGATGCTGCTTGTTAATAATGAGTGTTTCTTCTGTTCAACAAACAAATGCCTTATTCAAAATTTATAAAGGGATTCTGTGAATAATCCTTTATTAGTAATCCATAAAATATTACCATAAAAATGCATTACATCCTAGACTGTTAACATGTTTCCAATTGAAAGCAAAATAATCCTGAGATAGGTGTAGAACATGGACCGCCAGGTATGTTTTAAGGGTTGATGATCAATGTCTCCTGCAATCCACATTCATTCTTTCCACAAGTAACTACATTCTTCTGGGGCTTGTTTCTTATATTTATTGAAGAGTATAGCCTTTCAATTTGCAAGGATAGTTTATTGATTGATGTTCAGATTGTATAATTCTTTGCCTCAAAACCCTGTCCTTGCATACACAGAGCTGCTGCGTGTGCTTGAATTCGCTCTGCTTTTCCTCAAATTATCTGCTTGCTCTCAAAAATACTGTGGCTTGCACAGATTTCCTGCTCGAGCTTTGCACCTCTTCTTGCACTCAGATTCCTTATGTATTGCTAGTGAAACATCTGCTCTCAGATTTCTGCTTGGCTTTTGGACTGTTTGTATATCAACACTGTCAAACTTCCCTAACCAGGTGTATGTTGACCAATGAAACTGTCCCCACATACTTGTGGGTGCATTTCTTTACTTCTTAGAGCATCTCATATGGGCATTAACTCTTTATCTGGGTTCATCCACAAGGGACAGTTGGAACAAAAGGTCAGTTAATATCTCTACCAGCACTCTTTTTCCTATGATAGCTTATCAGTATGCTAGACGAGAAAATAAAATCAACGCCCAACGTATTTTCATCCTCTATTCATATATCATACAAAAATGTATGCACCATTTTTTGCACAATATCATACAAATTTGAATATATGCTGTAACAGTGCAGTGTGCATGCACTCACAGCATAACAGCCCCAAAATGTAATCTATTGATTCAGGCCCCCTAATCCACAAATATTTTATATATTTCCACTTAGAAATATAAATGTTATATTATTCAACATTTAACCAGGAGATTTTATCCCTTTTGTGTGTGTATGTGTGTGTGTGTGTGTGTGTGTGTGTGTGTGTGTGTGTGTGTGTGTGTGTGTGTGTGNTCAGTCTTGGGAGGACTGGGCAATCAATGATGATTTTATGTATATCTTCACCATTTCTTAATACAAAAACAAGTGTCCTGGATAACTCAATGAAATGCCCGGTTAATATTATGACTATTTGTTTTAATTATTTCACCTTCAGTTGTTTTTTCTGTTTCTGACGATAGTGGAAATGACTACATTAGCTTACCCATGATCCTCAGTGAGTATTATTTGTTGTGAGGAATAAAAAGAGAGAGAAAAAAAACTGTCTCATCTCAAATCTTCTGTTCATAGTTGTCTACAGCCTGTGTGGCTCAGATACACACTATGAGGATAATAACAAGGTTGAAAATAGTTGACGCCCATGGGTATTCCCAGTAGTGATGTCATGCGCTCCCAGAGAAAATGTGCAGCGCTATAAGCCACACACACAAGAGCCACAAGTGTCTACATCTTCATTCATATAAAATGGTTTGGGAAATGAATGACACAGTTCTACGGACTTAACCCGATATTGTTATGACTGGTAATCTTGTTTTTGCATATACTGTACTGTACACTGCATGTACAATTATTAGGCAAGTGAGTATTTTGACCTTATTGTCATTTTTATGCACATTTTCCAACTCCAAGCTATGTAAACTTGAAAGTTATTTGGATTTAAACATTATCAAATGGTGTGTACTGGTATAATGAGGGAAGGTGTGGCCTAAAGTGTCCAACACCTTATATTAAGGTGTACAGCTTCTTTACCTCTAACAATATGGACCAAAAAAGACACTTAAGGGACTCTGGATTGTAAAATGCTTTTCAGAGGGATGCAGTGCTGTTAAGGTAGTTAAGCTATTGATGTAAGACCACCGAACAATCAAACATTGCAAATAGTCAACAGGGTCACAAAGAAACATGTTGAGAAAAAAAGATGCAAATTAACTGCTAAAGGCCTGAAAAGAATTAAACGTGGAGCTACCAGGAACCCATTAACCTCCAGTAAAGCCATATTCCAGAAATGCAACCTACCTGGAGGTCGAGCCATATAGGAAGCCTGAAGCACAACCACCACTGAACAACACTCCCTAATCTAACCCTAAGTTGAAACGTTAAGACTGGGCCAAGAAATATCTGAGGACAGATTTTTCAAAGGTTTTATGGACAGATGAAATGAGAGTAACTCTTGATGGACCAGATGGACGGACCTGTGGCTGTATCACTAATGGGCACAGACTTCCATATCAGGTCAGACACCAGCAAGGTGGAGGTGAGGTTGCTATTATTAAGGATGAGCTAGTTGGACCTTTTCAGGTTAAAATCTACTGTTTTTAGAAGATATTTGCTTCAAGCAGTGGTACAGGAAAAAGTCCACATCATCACCAGCACAGGCCTTAAAGAGGCACATGACACATGCTTCTTCTTCACCTGTCCTACACCCCAGTGAGAACTTCTGGGCTTCTTAAATTGTAAGATTTTCAGTGAGGGAAGACAATGCACCTCTTTGAACAGTATTTGGGAGGCTGTGGGTTGCTGCTTCACAAAAAGTTGATCTTCAACACATCAAGAAAGTAACAGACTCCATGGATGGAAAGCTCATCACAGCTATTGAAAAGAAGGATGGTTATATTGGTGACTGAATATTTTTTTGAAATGCCAGAAAGGTTTATTTGTAAATTTTGCATTGTTTACTTCCTATTCTTACTCTAATAAAAATAAACAAGTGAGATAGGAACATTTTAGTTTTTCATTTAGTTGTCTAATAATTCTGCTCACATAGATATTCTTGTGAGAAAGCCAAAAGTCATTTTTTCTTACTTAAATATTTAATTTTGAGGTTTATTGACATTTTGGATTGAGTGAAAGCACTGTATTTGCTCAACAATAACATTAATCTTCAGGAATAATTATGCATGCAGTATGTACATGTATCATATCTTCAAGCAACATCTTTCGTTTTTCGTAACACAGATCAGCAATGCAATTATTAATTTGTCTGTTGTAGATACATTATGTGTTTGACAAATACATCATTTTACAACCCAATTTTACAACACAACTTGACACAATTGACTGGGAAGAACTACCATTCCCAAAACATTATTTCTATAATGCTACCTAAAATACCTTTTCTTAAAACACATCATCTAGATACAGTGCGATTACTACTTCGGTTGAAGTAGATATTTGATATATTCAGTGGAAATATTTTACAACCAGAATTTAAGCTTACTAATGCAACAAGTTCAATATTCAAAACTCAATATTTGCCATGTGCTGTCTTCATACTGACATGTTATTCTGCAGACTGAGACATATTCAGTGATGTATTGGTTTAGCTCTATGACAAAGATTTAAATTTCAAATTTCATGGACAAAAGCCACCCCAGGCTTACTTTCCAAGAACGCTTTAAAGGACCAATTGATTAAATGAAGCTTTTTGTTTTTTTTGTTTGTTGTTTTTTTGTAGAACTGGGGATCAAAATGAATCACCTTTAAGAGATTACAATACTGCTGACAATCTAAGCCAGTACTACAGGCTTGAAAGCAGGCCTGGAGTGTTTGATTTAGGGTTAGACTTAACTTTTAAAGGACATTTCCAGTCATAATCAATGTTTGTCTTTGAAATCACGTCACCTATGATTTGTTCATAACATACCATCCACACAGTTAACTGCAACATGTGGACATTTATATCAGTTTTGTTCAAGAATCAATCATTTTGTAAAATATTTCCCATGATTGACGGCGATAATATTAACCTAGCAATTTCATGAGTTATCCAGGATACTTTCTTGTTTTTGTGTCAAGAAAAGTTGAGGATATCCTAGTTTTGTTCAACAGCCCCCTGGTCTAATGTGGTCTGGATGGAAAAATATCAGTTAAACCACTGTTTTTCTGTTAGCAACATAAAGATTACAAACATCTGAAATGGGATTTAAGCAATGTTAGAGTAGGAGTAGATGAGGAGATGGACCCAAATGCAGAAAATGTGGGCTAATTGAGGCTAAAAAAAGTACTTCATTCTTGGACTCAGTAGGTAAAAGAAGTAGAACATGAACAACATGAACAATGAACAAACCTGGGCAAACTGAACACAATAGACTGAACTGAAGAAAGGATCCAACAAAACTGAACTGCAAGCAGAACTAATAAGGGAATGGAGAACAGGCAATAGTGTGGCCACCGAGGTGGCTGGGCATGGCACTTTTGATTGGCACCCCTACCTGGCCCCCTCACCAAAGTTTGGGAGAAAAAAAACATGTGCTTAACTATATTACTCACACACACACACACACACACACACACACACACACACACACACACACACACACACACACACACACACACACACACACACTTAGGGATAGATTTACTAAAGGTTTGTGAGTATTAAAATGTGTGCAAACTCATTGCACACGCAAAAAAATGTACAAATTCATTTACTAACGGTGCACACCAAGGGTTGCGTTTTTCAAAGGAGCAAAGTAACACGTCTGCATCAGTTAGTACACTTGCTGCGATCAATATGCAATATGGGGCGTTTACACGCAATTGTGCGTGTGATGGGAGGAGAAAATGTAAATATATTAATTTAGCACATGCAAGGTGATTTATCAATCCTGAGAGCAATTTTGCTCACAGAAAGTGCGGCTATATTTACCATCTTTCAAAAGGAGGTGCAAACGGCTTGCGTGCGTAAATGCGCACACACATGGCAGCAGAAAGACAACTGCACCTACTCTTCAATCTCAGTTGGTCTTAGACATCTAACCAACATTGAGGTAACATCGTGCCCCCACCTGTTTTATTTGCTGATGTTTTATTATGATTATGACTTATTATTGATATTTGTGCAGGGTACAGACACGGTGTCAGAGAGAGACAGAGATAGGGAGAGAGTAGCGAAAAGCCTATGCGACTGAAAATTTTTTTTTTTTTACCTCTGCCAAGGATATGTTTTCGCTAAGATTTGTTTGTTTGTCTGTC
This sequence comes from Rastrelliger brachysoma, assembly GCA_024605115.1. Lineage (NCBI taxonomy): Eukaryota > Metazoa > Chordata > Actinopteri > Scombriformes > Scombridae > Rastrelliger > Rastrelliger brachysoma. The sequence goes on from JANJYP010053527.1 coordinate 11,448, forward strand.
TGTTAGCAACATAACTCCAAAAGTTATGGATGGACTGGATGAAATTTCAGGAAATGTCTGAAAGGCTGAGCTGCCTTGGTGGAGTGTTTTCCTAGTTTAACGTGTTTTTTGCTATTGCAGTAAATGCAGTGTTTCTGTGATAATCGTGTCAATGCTTTGAGCAAACTTTATTTTATGTTAATTGAGACAAAAAATGTGGGTCTCCTTGTATCAATGCTCAGTGTATTTTGCTTTATTTTTTAAATAAACAAAACAAAACATTTTGAATGCTTAAATATTGCCCTGCTTTGTATGTGCCCCCTGAAAAAACACTGGTCCCACCTTGGCTCCCCTGATAATTTTGGTCTGGAACCGCCCCTGGGAACAGGTGACAAGCTGGGAGTTGATTGGTTGAGAAGGCACTGTAGTAAAGACAGGGCTGATAAATTAATACAGGACAGGTGTGAAGGTAACAGCAGGCCAGAGGAAAACACAGAGCAGAGGCCTGTACCACAAAGCGATCTTAGCCTACCCAAGGTCACTCCCAGGCTACATTTATGTAGCCCAGGCTATAAAATGACACTAT
>JANJYP010053543.1:0-11397 GCA_024605115.1 Rastrelliger brachysoma
TCAGAAAGGTAGAAAAAACATTGCAAATGAGGAGCAGGTTGTAGCACTGGCTTTTGATTTGCAGGCAGAGTTTCTATATTGCCCTGAAAGTGTGGGACCATGCTTGACAGCACTACAGCATATGAATAAGAAAAAACTGCAAAAAGCATCACCCTCTAAATGTATTTATAACAAGAACCGCTTTTTATTTTACGGAGAATTATAACTTATGTATCTTGTAATTATCTCATACTTAAGAACTAATACGTTTTACTTACAACAACCTATCACATAACAAAAAGATCTGTGGATCTTGACTTTTATACCCTAATTTTTTATAAGTATGCCTGATATGTGTTCAAATAGAATAAGCATTTATGATTTAATGCTTTTGACACCTATGTGCAGGCATGCTGTCACTATGTCCCCTACCCCCTGTGTGCACCTCCACTGTGCCTGGGGTGAAAATATTGTTGGTGGCTGGTGACGATCACTCCATCTCCATACATTAATCACCACCAATAGAAAGCCCTGACACAGCAACTACAGCAGTGCCACTGCCCTGCCTAACAAAGCATAGAGCAAGGACACACAGCGCCAACAGCGGAAAGAGAGAAAAGAGGAAGAGAGAGAAAGTGTGTGTGTTGGGTGCAAGGAAAGAAAGAGAGAGAGGGTGCTGNTGCCAACAGCGGAAAGAGAAAAAAGAGGAAGAGAGAGAAAGCGTGTGTGTTGGGTGCAAGGAAAGAAAGAGAGAGAGGGTGCTGAAAAGGAAAATGTGGAAATATAGAAAGAAAACAATCACGCTTTATGTTTCCCCCTCTGTCCTAACTGCTCTCTTTTTTGCTCTCTTCCTCTGTTTCTCTTTTTTTCTTGTTCTCTTGGTTTTTATTGTTATTACCACAGCAGCGCCATTAGAGAGCTCCACGTTCTTGTCCACTGGAGCAATAAATGAAGAGGGCCTCACTCCTTTTTTGGTCCTCATCCCTTCCTTTCTCATCCCTTTTTCAGGTCCCCGTTCATCTCCTTTCTCACCTCCAGTCGCCTTCTCCTCAGTTCTCGAGTCTATGCACCTATCCTCCTTTCACATCTCATCTTTTTCTCATTTCTTTTGTCTCCTCAAGTTTTGCCTGATTTACCTCACTCTCATTGTTTCTTTTCTCTTTTTCTCTACTTTTGTCATGCTTTTCAAATTTCAGACCCTACAATTAACCTTTTTATGCATTCTGTCCTTCATTTATCATGGTATCCCAATCCTCCCACAACACAAATTATCTTACCAAGTTACACTTCATAAATGTCACACACATTCACACCAGCAGGATGTACAGTGCAGTAAGGGACAGATGTTGCAGCCATGACCAATCACCCACAGTGATTAATTGCTGGATTGCTCTGAATAGGTCTAAATGGAAACACTCTGGACAATTAATTGGTGGTGAAAATGCACAAACATAGTGATTGAACACCAACAGAAGACTCATCATATTACACTTCCGTGATTTCTGCAAGAGTAAGAAACTACCACTACTGCACCCAGCCCAATAACTTTGAGAACTTATCATGTCTTTAAAAATAGACCATTAACCATTATTTTTGACATAAATCAAACAAAATGACTTTATGTAATGTGAAAGGGTCACATATAATTCCAAACCCACTGAGATTTAGTGATACTTTAGTTTATCTGCTTTCATAATCCCCCTGTTTAAAAGTGTGAGTGGCAAACTCTGCATGACTTATCGGTCCAGTACAAACTTACCATACTTAAGAGTGGAAATGATGAAATGCCTCGTAAATAAAGTTTTCAGTTTTTGGTAGACAAAACAAGAGCTATGAGTAGAGTGAATATTGGACCTAAGTTTGTCAGACAGTGACTCTAGTAAGGGTAATTTTGAAAACATATTAACTATGATAATTCACAAAAACAAATTACAAACAAATAAAAACCATTATATATTAATTTCTAAATGGTTATACATTTACAGATTTGAAAATAGGTTTACACAACTGTGTATGTTTTATGATTTAAGTTCAACTTAATAGTCTTAAGCAGTTTATCAGCGTTCTTTATAAAATGGCCGTCACCGTCAGGGCTCAGTAAAATTAGCAGATGGGGTTACAGACATGAGGGGTCCCAATGCTGAAAGAACTACAAGTAAACCCCCACCAACCACACATAGAGATTCAAAGGAGGACTTTGGAGTCAGCTGCCCTATCAAGTACACCACATGGTATGAGACGAGACACAGACACAGCATGCAGACAGAGATTAGAAACAGGAGAAGGACAGAGATGTAAAGTGAGTAAATGAATATAAGGAGTTGTAATGGGTGAGGTGAAGTAGGAAGACATGTGGGAGTGTGGTACGGGGAGCAGATGCCAAGACTGTATGACAGTAAGTGTCAAACAAGGAGAGAGCGAGGGTGGAGGGAGCAGTGGGTGGCTGCAAGGAGAGAGGGGACAATAGGAAATGCGTATTAAAAGTAGGAGAGAAGGACATTTTAGTGGAGAAACGCGTTTAGACACATGGTTTGCATTCAAATTACTGATGGTTGGGTTTGAATCTGACCTTAAAAGAACAGCCACCAATTTTATGGTTTTATATGGAATATAATCAACTATGACCCTATTTTTGAATCAAGATCTCTTACCTTTGTATGCCTACTAGGTTAGGATTACAATTTCCTTTTTCCTATGATTTAGCATTTTTTCTGGTAATACCATCACAGTTTGCTTTATTCAGTTCTTCATTTCAGTATTTCACAATCACTTATGAGAGCTTTCTAAAAACATTACTCAGGCATAATCTGTTTCAATAGCACAGACATTTTTTTTTAATTTCATTATATTTTTTCATGTAAGACCTTGTATAAAACTTGGCAATACAAAGTGACACAGTGACCTGATATCTCAGTTTTCAGATTAATGAAATCAAGCAGCATCTACAGTTATTAAAATTAGAAACTGTAAGTTAAAAACAGAGTGCAACTCTGTGACTGTATTTGTCTTTTAAAACCTTCCTCCTCATCTTGTGTATTCAAAAGAATGATGATGAAGAAGACATTCTTTAACATGATTTTTGAGCAAAATGCTCTTGGCTGAAGCTAGAAAAAAACTGCTAACAAACAATTAATTACAATAATATGTTAGGTGAAGGAACTGCGTTGCTTCTGAAGCTGAATAAGTTGTTTAACTTTACAACATTATCCATTTAAAAACAAAAAGACCTTGAATGGTGGAAAATGGAAAGAAGGAAGTGATGGCTGGAAGACAAAGTGAGAAAGAGAAGAATATGTGGTAATTGGTGAGTCAAAAAAAGTTTTTGTCCCTCCAGTAAAAGTAACAGTTTGTGGAGACTGTGGAAGAATGTTCTATGTGTTGGCAACTGCCTTATGAAAACACATTAAAATACATACCTCCCAGACAAAATCTAAATAGCAGATAGCAGCAGAGGGTAGATGGGGGCAGTATTAACAAGTCTATACCTGCTCTTGAAGACAACGACAATGTGCTAACATTTTACTGACACATTGGGCAGACAGACAAATGGGAAGGAGGGAGGGAAAGAGTGGTGATGCCAAGGTCAAGCCCAACAGATCAATGCGAATAGTCAATAAACTAATATACACATGTACGTATATAATTTCTCATATAAAACACACTTCTGTATTTAGAATGTTTTTGACGTCAGTCTCTTATAAATGCAAATATGTTTACAGTTATCTACACGTACACTGTATCTCTGTCTGTCTGTGCAATTGTCTGTGCTCTCTTCCAAACACTCGACCAGTTGGTTATTTTGGGTTCTCCATAGGAAGTGCTGCTTCTCACCTGACGTCCCTGAGACATGGATTCATTACTGAGCCCGACGCCACCAGGGTGCTCTGTGTGTGTGTGTGTGTGTGTATGTGAGTGTGTCTCATGTAACTCATCTCAGTTCAGGCAGTTGTTTGGGAGAAAGGTATAACATCCTCTCTTTAATTTTCAGTCTTTTTCACTTTCATTCCTACTCCCTTTTGTTTCCCTCGTTTTCATGTAGACTTGTGTAGAAAACATGAATCACTATCATACAGCTGGAATAATACTTATGTCTTTTTTTTTTTTTTAAAGATTTTTTTTGGCACAGACGCCTTTATTGTAAAGTTGGTAGACAGGAAATGGGAGAGAGAGGGGGTAGACATTGCGAAGAAAGGACACCCCGGCCGGGATTCGAACCGGGGTCTGCCGCTTAAGAGCACTGCTCTATATGGCATACGCTCTAACCACTGCGCCACCGAGCAAGCCTATACTTATGTCTTTTAAACCAACTGGAGGTAATTTACTGTGAAGCAGCTGCAGGACTTTTAGGTAGCTGCAATAGTTATCTAAATGAGTTAACATATTGCATCTTAAATTGAACAGTGCACATTTAAACATTGTTGAATGTTTGGGATTGAGTTAATCAAACTGCAACTTAAGAAAATACAAGAAAATATTTGAAATATACATGCATTTTTGTGTGTTTCCTGAAGTTGGAAATGTCATTACAACCCTGAAAAAGAACGTGAGATTGGTCTGAAAACTATAGTGTATTTGAGTGCCAATGGCTATTATTTCTGTATTTTATACATCATTTTTCTCTCCGATTCTGTTTTGGCAGAAAAAAACTCCAACAAACACAAAAGACAGTTTGAGGATACTTTGTACCGCCAAGATATGATGAAGATAAGCAACGCCTTTCATTTGTGTTATTTTTGTCCTGTGGGAGTAAAGTTTGTGACTGCAGTTAGTGTTCTTATCACAATTTTTAAACCTTTATATTTTTCCCCTTAATCACTACCATCTAACCTTTATATCTGTCTACCAGCTTCACTCTGTCTCCATTTCTTCTCTCCCTCTCTCCTCCTTCTTCCTCCCTCTCTCTCTCTCCCTCCCAATTCAGTCTCCAGCGTCTCCCTTAGTGCCCCCAGAGAGAGCAGCTAAAATTAAGTGGTGCCACTTCTCAATGACACTTTAATGATAGCACCGCTGCTCCGCACACAGAGAGACGGGAGAGGTATGAGCATCTGCTAAAGATAGGCCCCTCAGACACAAACACACAATACACACACACAGGCACATACACACATAGTCACACGTCCAAACGAGTGAGCCTCCCTTTGTCTTGCCTGCCACAGGGACCGTGGGGGACGGGTGGAGTCTAATTAAGACCGTCCGTAGGGAGACGTTTGAGTATGTGTGTGTGTGTGTGTCATTCCAGCTTGGCATCACCATCACCTGCCTGGCACTGCCATTATGGCTGGCATCTGAGAGAGAGAGAGAGAGAGAGAGAGAGAGAGAGAGAGAGAGAGAGAGAGAGANGAAACAGATAGCAGACCAGGACACAGTGTTGCTTGTATTGCATTAACATCCCAGATATGTGTGATTTTTGAGTGCAACCAAACTCTGTCCTCAACTTTACGTAACAGGTCTTGGTCAGTTTTGTTTGTTATTTTTATTAATTATTTTGTATGTGTGAGGTTGATTACGTTAAGACAACATCAAACCCTGATGCATTGAAAACGTTTTGTTCCAAGTGTTTTTTTTAAAGGCGTTTAAACATACTGCAAAAAAGTTTGGTTTAAGCACAAAGTGTCACCTTAGCGTTGATACCAAGGGTTTCCTTCTATTAGAATTTACATACATTTGTGTCTGAATCCTTTTATGTAGGCTGTAATGATAGACCGTTGCCACTGTGTAATTGGTTTGTATGAGAGTATAAAAATTTACCTCTGCCGCTTCTCTTCCTCTCAGGGTGTCCAGACAAAAGAGTTCCCCCGGGGGTCTAGATAGCTATTTGTTAGTTCTGATTATTAGAGAGAGATGCACCAAGTGGGAAGTGGATAGGGGGGAGTTATTTGCTTATTTGAAATGTAGATATTGTAAATTATTTATGGTTATTTGTTTAGGTTTTTTTAATGGTATATATTGTATTTATATGGGTCGGGTTTCATGTGTATATTTATGTAGATATTTATTAGATATTTAGGTAGGTGTGTGATGAGATGGTATGTGCCAATTATTAGGGACCACGAGGATATATATAAGGCTCATAAGTGAGTTATGCTAGAGGCTGGATACCAGGATGTGCTGAAAAATAATTTAAAAAAAGTATCATTTGCTGAAGATTGTCTCTGTCTGGGTCTCCTCAGCTGCTCAGTCTGTTAACATATATTTGTGTGTGTGTGTGTGTGTGTGTGTGTGTGTGTGTGTGTGTGTGTGTGTGTGTGTGTGTGTTGTGGTCCAGTTATTGCTAAGTTTGTGGGGCCTCACCTACACTAATTAAGACATACTTATGAATATTACATTTAATTTCTGCCAAGTCCATGCTGATATATGCTACTTAATTCTCCACACTGCACCTTTAAGTCATTTTCATGGACACAAACTAGACTTTAGACCACTTGAATGGGGAAAACCTGGGCAACTGGGTAGAAAAGCTATGTCCCGCATTTAGTTAAAAAAAAAAAAAAGAAAAGATTTTTGGGTCAATGGTTAAGATTATTATAATGAAAGGTTTGGGTGTGTAGTAGTTATGGACTATTGTTAGGGACAAGGAAATGAATGTAAGTCTATCTAAATATCCTAAAATTGACTTAAGTAAACTTGTGCATGCGTGAGTGTGTGTGTTTGCTATGAGGCTGGTACGGAGTGATCTGGTAATGGAGTTCCAACATGTTCTTAATGTTGTCAGCATTAAGCAAGTGGTTGATCAATTACCCCACTACTACCCTTACAAAGTCAATACTCTGGCTTTAAAACCTGTGTCAATAATGTAACATTAACTGCCAAAACACTGGTAATCACATCACGCTGACAGTTATTACAACACCAGCCTCCTTGGTAACCATCACCTTTTACATATCTCCACTGATTATGTCAATATTAGATTAATATGACAGACTATGCATATGTTGACAGGGTTTTTTTTTCTGGAAAGGCAGAGTAAGAAAAACCTTTGTATGCACGTGTGTTTTTTTGTGTGTGTGGAGGTTACCATCAGGTCAAAGATGCAGCTGCAGGGAAGAGTGCCAAATGACATTTTTAAGACACCCTCACACCCTCCCTCTTTCACTCAGACACATATATACACACACACACACACACACACACACCCACTAGGGTCTGACTGGACTAGACAGGCCATCAGCAGTGTGATGCAGGCCCTCACTCTGACACCACACACACACACACACACACACACACACACACACACACACGTCACTTTTGTGGCAGATGAGATCAGAGATGTTCTCTTTTCAGCAGAAGTCACATACTAAGGCACATCTGCCTTGCTCCAACACATGCGCACACACACATGTGCGCACACACACACACACACACACACACACACACACACACACACACACACACACACACACACACACACACACACACACACACACACACCACTAGCCTTACCAGATGAAGCTATTCTCATCCCCTCTGTCATATCTGTCTCTCTTTCTCTCACTCCCGCTTTCTTTCTCTCTTCAGCTGTCTTGATTTGCATGAGCTGTGGCAAACCATAACCAGCAACTGTGCATTAAAATTCAAATTTGACCTATTTAGTAAAAGGCTTAACATGCATGCTCTACCTGCCAATAAATGAAAATGACCAGTCAACAAGCAGTCCCAACAGTGTGTATACAATTAAAAAAAAGAAAAACAAAGTATGCTGTGTAGATTCTTGTATTAGTGAAGAAAAAAGAAAATAACAAAAAGAATAACTGTTGATGAAGAAAAGCTAAAGTCACATTGGTGTTTTCACTTATTCCAACTAATTAGACTCCCAGGTGCAACGGATAACATTAACAATTGCTCTGCAATATTAAAAATTCCAGGAAAGCCAAAGTGGTAAACCATCATGTACTATACCACTGTCATGAAGTTAGAAAAACTAATTATTAACTACTATTAATGAAATTTATTGCACATGTGCTTGTCCTTCTTTAATTATCTTATATATGCCAAAATGTCTGCTGTGAAAAAAGGTTTATTATGTGAATTAACCAACCTTTAGGAACCATTGGGTTCCTAAACTTCTCTGACCTAACAGATAGAGCAAAATAATACTGTACGTGGGTTAGACACATGTCAATCAAGCTCAGACTACAGTCATGACTACAGATAGTTTTGGGTATATTCTGTTAATTTAAATGAATAAATTAAGGACCCTTATACACTCTAACTGCAGTGCAGGTCCCACAACAAGTAGTTCAAGGAGCATCAGAGTTTAGAGTTTGCCCAGGAAATACTAAAAGCTGTGTGTGACTCTGACAAAAAAAGCCTTTGAGCCATTTTATACATAGAGCAAATAAAATACCAAATCAATAATACTGCTGTTATTGAATATCTAAATATAAATGTCAGTAAAATATAGTGCAGGTTTACCACAGGTGACAGGAGTGAAAATTGAGCCTCAAGCGAAGCAGTCTTAGCGTCATGTTTTTTTTTCTACTAAATACCGCCAAAAGAAAAAGTATCTGCTGACATGACTTAGACACAATGTATGCAAAAAGGCAACTGCAGTCAGGTGTGCACGACTCTGTGTGTGTGTAGTGACCTCGGGACAAGTAATGAGTGATCTATTCTCAGTGCTGCTTCCCAATGAATTGAGTTCCATTACACTTTGCTTTGCTCCACTCAGGTATACTGTAGGCATGTATGTGTGTGTAGTGTGAGAAAGAAAGGCGTCAAGGTTGAAGCACATCAATACCTGAATGAGATGAAACCTTCCTTTTCTAGAACACACACACACACACACACACACACACACACACACACACACACACACACACACACACNATAAATAATTAATTACACAGCCAACTGAAATATTGGCAGCCTGCTGCAGAGTTAGAGTTGATTTTCAACAGGAGAAAATTCCCTTAGGGACGGATCACACACACACACGCACACACACACACCCAAGCTTATCACACATGCTACCATTGGCTTGTTTGGGTCGATACACACTCATACAAACAGTAATTACCCTCAACAGCTTAAAAAGACATTTGCGGCACATTTATAATGGTTGCCAAATTACCAAAATAGTCAATTTGTGCACACTCAAATACATGTTTGTGTGTGTGTGCGGTGTGTGTGTCAGTGCTGAAACAGATGTGTGCACACATGCATGTATACATGCACACATTCTTAATATTGTCTACCAAGTAGAATGTTAATTATGTCCAGTGTGAATAATTGCAGTCATTGATTTATCGTTTTAAAGGCACATTAAGTTATTTAAAAAAGTTTTAATTCATTGTCCTGTTGTTTGAACTGTTGAACTAACTAGTTGGTTGGCAGACATAAAACCTATACCACAGATCAACTTCACGCATCTGTTTCCTCTATCTCTCTGTCTTGTCCTCTTTACCCTATTTGCCCCCCTCCTCCTGTCCTCTCTATTTTGTCCTCTGACCTTCCCCATTCTTCTCTTCTCTCTTTTCACCTGTCTTCTCTTCTTCTGCGCCTCTTGCTTTCATCAATCACTCAGTCTCTGCTCCTTGCGGTGAGATGTCAATACAGAGCAAGCAAACACTTGGACTCATCAGGGTTTGATCACATTTCTCTGTCCTGTCATAGTCTCATCAAGGCGACTGGAGTGATTACTTGTTTTTTGTAAAGTCTCTGATTGCGTTAGCTCGTATCCATGAAACAATTACATTAACATGTAGTCAAGTAGTACGCAGCAGTAAAATGAGACAGGGCCATATTAAACTGATAAAGGCAAGTAGAAGGAGAATGTGAAAAATAGTTTAGTTAGAGTGTTGACAAAGAGTTACAGTGAGGCAGAAGAGGTGGAAAGAGTCCAGGGATAATTTAGTCTGTTTTTCCTCAGTCCCTGTTTGCAAATTGGAAATCAACTAGTTTAAGTCCTGGGCTATAAAGTTAATTGCTTGTGATAAGTTCTAATAACCCCTATAAGATCTGTTAAGATGAGAGTAAAGTAATGAGGGTACATTTGTAAAGAATCACCTACTTAAATATACAGCCCAGAAAACATCTTGGGTGCTTGCAGAGAAATCAAATTATAACTCATCAAAAATACAATATATTGGAACAAACATATTTTTCTTGGAGTGTTTGTTCCATGTAGAGTTAAATGGTTTCTTTTTTCAGTATTCTTCTTTTCTTTCCTCTTTTCCCACATTTCTTTCTTCACTCTACCATTGCTTTTTCTCTCGTTTTTCTTTCGGTTTCTTTCTCTTGCAGCAGTTTCAGTGGAAGCCACATCTTCTCAAGGACAGGTCAAAGTCATGCACATACGCACTGACGTGCACGCATGTGCATGCACAGGCACAGGCACAAACACACATGTATAGAGTGAGGTTGTACTGTATGTATTGTGGCAGCTCTGTGGGAAAAGCCTGTGGGTCTGGCCAGAGAAAAAAGGCAAAAATAGAATAGAGCCACTGAGTTGCTGTGACTCCACTGGGCCAATTCATATTGCTCTCTTTCTCTACTGCAAGACCCTCCCCTTATTCTCACTTACTGCATATCTCAGTTTCCCTCATTGTCTCTTTCTTTCACTTTTCATCTCTTCACTGTCATATTTTGATTTTTGATAATGTGGAAAGCAATGCAGAATGTTACCTGGGATGAGAGAGTCAGTGAAGAAATGTAATTATCAAACCGTCAGTGTTCAATTTAATCCTGTTCTCTTACATTAGGTCNCTTCATCTCTTCACTGTCATATTTTGATTTTTGATAGTGTGGAAAGCAATGCAGAATGTTACCTGGGATGAGAGAAATGTAATTATCAAACCGTCAGTGTTCAATTTAATCCTGTTCTCTTACATTAGGTCTGCTTTCCTCTTGCACACTAACAGGGATTACCTGTGTGTATTTGTGTATGATAGGCAATGAAAATTAACCTTCTGCAGGCAGATTTCACAACTTTAAGCTTCGCAATCCTCAAATGTAGTCAGGCGATCGAAAATGAAAAGTTGTGACACTGAGAGGTCTGGAACATTTTACAACTCTAGTTAGTACATTTTTTTTTACTTCAGCTGCATTTTGATGGTTAAGAACATTAGCAAAACCTCAGATTTTGTTTTTTTGGAGCCTGTCAATAACTGTTACGAAGGGCTCTCAAAACCCTCAGTAGAGGAGCTATTATTTTCAATGCTCCCAGAACACTTGCTAAAACCTTTTTTAAAAAATTAGAGTAATATGACAATCTCAGGCTGCGGTTGGCTGGTGAATTTAAAACAGGCAAGATGGTGAGAACATCAGAGGTATGTTTGATAATTTAACACATTGTGTAATAACTTTGCCAGGTGTTTTTGATGACAACCTAGCCTCAGTTGCTGATTTTGAGAGAGTTACCTGCTGAAATCAGTCATCTGTGCATACATGAATCAGTAATAATTGTTTGCAGCAGCAGGA
>JANJYP010053587.1:0-16742 GCA_024605115.1 Rastrelliger brachysoma
AGGGAGCCCACCAAGATCAGGAATATATGTATATTTATACTAAATTGCTCCTGATGGCTGCACCGACAGTATATGAAGGTGTGTGAATGGGTGGATGTGGCTGTAAAAGCATTATTTAAATACAACCCATTTATTTTGTACAAATATGAGAACTCAAATATGCCTACATATAATTTTGTTTGAACTATTTCTAAGTAGGTGTACATATGCCAGTCTCGTTGTACACTACAAAAAATGCCCCACATGAAACGAGAAAATGAATCCTTAAAATGAGTTTAAAATGCTGCATGACAAGCCCAAAAACATTCTGCCAGTGGGGAAAGTATTTTTTCTTGGTAAGAATTCTTGCCTTCTGCGTTCTTAAAATAAAAGAGAATTTTGAGAATATGATTCTCTTCAGCCGAGCTTCAATAAACATTTCAAATCTCCTGGAATCCTGAGCACTTTCTCCACTGATAGATGAACTATGAACACACACACACACACACACACACACACACACACACACACACACACACACACACACACACACACACACACACACACACACACACACACACACACACACACACTAATGACACTTCACACTGGAATTAATAAAAACAATCTAAGGCCTACAAATACTCGAGTATGCAGGGTCAAATTTGACCCACTTTTGTGTTTCTTGTAGTCAGACTTACGTAGGTGCTGATACACATTTTTATATATGGTCAGCCTTTCAGCGTTATTGAAAGTATAGAGAGAGGAAATCATGGGCGAGACCAGGGGGAGGGACATGCAGTATAGGACCTCCAACTGGGATTTAAACCAGGGTCGGCTGTGGCATGTGCTCTTAACCACTTGACCACCTGCACGCCTGCACCAGAAAAAACCTGAACCAAACAAAAAAAATATTATATATTAAAAATGACTTTATGTAAAGAAGGTGATGTTATGTAAATGTACATGTTAGCTTTAAAATTTCACATTCTACAAATTCTTCTCATGAATCATAAAACAGTGATTGTGGGTGTTTTTTTTAATCCTCCATAAATAAACACAATACATATGGAAGGTCCATGTGGATTAACGTTCAAATTAAAAAAGATCATTTCTTTAGAGAAGATGAGTTAGCCTTCCCTCTGCATTCCCATTTACCACGCATTAGCTTTGAATTATACACTACGCAGTTCTACTTTATTTTATTCTGTCATCATTTAAAAAGCCTTATTATTCTTTGTGTTTATCATCCTCCAGCCATTAATGAACGCAGTGATTCATTTAGCTGCAGCAGACAGAGGAAAGTCTTTTAAAGGAACTGATGGTGATGAGACTGATGATGTGAGCACATGGAGAATTCAGCTCAAGCTTTAATGTTTCCTCCAAACATTAACCCCTTACATACTGTTCATATTCTCACTCGTAATTAGTCAGAATTCTCCATCAGTTATTAATACATGTTTGATATGAAAATTAAATATTCAAAAAGGAGAAACCTGAACAAATTCCCCACCTTTTATTATTTATTTATTTTATTCTTATGTCTAAATACTTTTTTATTGTATTGTCTATCTGGTTCAATTTTTTTGTAATCGTTTGCTCTTAAAAAAAATATGCAAATCGAAATCTACTAGTGTTTACAGACACGTCTAATGCTGACACCGGTGTGCCCTGATATATGGAGGCTAAATGTCTTGTATTCACAGTCACTGCTGTATGATGACTATAACAACATGATGAATGATGATTTTTGACTGATATATTTAAAGGCACCATATGTAAGAATGTGGCCAAAAATGGTTACTACATTCAAATTCAAAATACTGTGGCGAGTCGTGATAGTCATGAGTCATGAGACAGGAATCATAGCGCCATCTTTAGGACAACTGTGGAACCAGAAGCAGCCTGACGCTATAGTAAACAACACCGTCTATCTGCAGGGGTTACAGCTGTCTGGACTGTCCATTTTCAAATATCAATAGTTAAAAGCAAGCAGACCATTACTGCTTCTCAACTGCAGAGTCAAGTGGAGGCAATATACCACTGTCACACAGCATCAGCTGCAGCTGTGCTCTGATTATGTTTTTTACTCACTCGATATGATTTTTGTGTGCTCGGTTTTTGACACTAAATAAACACCATAAGAATCTTCCTGCTGTCTGATGCACACCGACTCCACACACATGTTCTTTGTTATTGTATGTATGTGTGTGTGTGTGTGTGTGTGTGTGTGTGTGTGTGTGTGCTGGGACTGAGAGGGAGATGTCCCAGGTGGCTGTATTGGGATTTGGATCCATGACAGCAGCCATATTAGATGTGTGTGTGTGTGTGTGTGTGTGTGTGTGTGTGTGTGTGTGTGTGTGTGTGTGTGTGTGTGTGTNTGTGTGTGTTCTGTCATGAAAATTGTATATTTTTGTAGTAGCCGTTTCCTCTCTCATGTGTCATCAGACAGTTAGCGTTGATACCGTGTCCTCTCTGCTCTGACAGGACTGAAAGGGACAATTATTTTATTGCCGCCGTTGCCGCTCCGTGTCTTCATTGTCTCAGAGCGTGTGCGTGTGGACGTCCCAGCAGACCGTCTCTTCCTCCTGTCAAGAAATAACAACCTAACAAAATGGGCTTCTTACCCCTCTGTGTATTGTCTGCAGTCATTATTCACCTAAAGCCATGTTTATAAAGATGATTTATGATGATATTAGCTGGCAGCTGTGGTATGTAGGCATAGATCATGTCCACGCTTCTGATCCCCGAACTGGACGTGGAACAGTTGGAATGTTTCCAACCATTTTATCTTCTTCTTTTCATGTGTGAAGACATCTTTACTCTTTATGTTATTTAACCTGTCAAAGCCTCTGCTAAGTTTTTGGAAGCTCACCTCTTTTATTTATTTATTTCTATTTTGTTTATTTGTTCATTGACTTTATTTTATGATTTTCATCTTCCTACAATATCAGTTACAAGAATTCACCAAGATAATTATTTATTTATGGATGATTTTTCCTCTCCCTCACTAAAATCACCCTGAAATAAATAAATAAATAAATAAATAAATAAATAAATAAATAAATAAATAAATAAATAAATAAATAAATACAAATACATGCCAGAGTGCAATAGTGAAAATAGGTCAATAAGCAAATGAATAACAATGGGACAAATGGAAGGAAAGAAAGAAAGAAAGAAAGAAAGAAAGAAAGAAAGAAAGAAAGAAAGAAAGAAAGAAAGAAAGAAAGAAAGAAAGAAAGAAAGAAAGAAAGAAAGAAAGAAAGAAAGAAAGAAAGAAAGAAAGAAAGAATTAATTCATGTTGATTCTAATCAGTTTACATCAGTTTGGTTGTAAAGGAGCTATAACGATCACGCTACTGATGCCTAAACCATTAAAGCTAGCATGTGCAGCACATAGTAAATGCCAACAGCCTTTCATGACCCACTGCAGATTATTTATTTATTGTCTGACAAGGATGTCCAGATTATATCATAAAGGAGCATGTGGCTGCAGGTTTTTATTCCAACCAAGCGGGAACACACCAGATTGAATCATTTCATCAGCTGATCTGGTGTGCTCTTGATGAGTTGGAACAAGAGTGTGTGGTTGTTGCGTATCAGGAGGCTGTCAGGCTCAGTGTGACTTTCTGTTTTTACTAGGATAGAACAGCATTTTATTACATTATGCAGGATTTGATGAGCTGTAGCTAAACAAAATCTGCTCTGTAGGTGCTTACCTGGACAGTATTTTATCAAATGAATGCAAAACGAAAAAATAAAATAGAATATATAACTATATATACATATATAAAAAAAACCTACAAATAAATGCAAGTCTGTTTGTTACTGTGATAAATGATGTCATATTAATTACTGGAGAAAATGTTGATCACAAAAGCAGCTTATATCTGAAGTCACATCTTTAACAATTTCCTAATCTTATTATATTTAACATGTAACTGAATACATATATTACTGTTTTTAATTCTTTGAAATCAATATTTTTTTTTTGTTTTTGTAAATAAATGATGACGTGGGCTTATTTGGAGCAACATTTAAATGATGTCACAGTAATTATTAAACTCATATAATACTTTTGACTTTTTTTCCATCAAATATCTTTATTTTATATTCCAAAATCTAACATGAACTAATAAATCTTTCTTATAGGACATGATCTAACTTATAAATCATGTCAGCATCCATGAAAAACACAAAACACTGCAACTTAGATTTTGGTGTTTAATGGCTACACTGGTTAGTACTGGTTAGAACATTTTAAAAAGTCATTAAATGGAATACGTTACATGACTTTGATTAAGTCATATAACTTATTACAAAGCAGCCTTCCCAACCCTGATCATATTATCCACACAACCACTTTATGTAATGTAAATGATTTTGTTCGGCAGCAGAAAAAAAAAGGAAGGAAAGGTGGAAGTAGCATGATGTTATCGTGCTGTAAATTCTCTTAAAGTGTGGTCACGATACATTTCTGAAATTGCCCTGCACTCAACTTTAATGAAGGATGTGATGTCATATTTCTGATGCGAGTAATAAATAAACATTGATCAGAGCGACTCTAGAGAATACTACACTAAAGCTCCTATACTCACTATGTTTTAATGAGTGTGTCGGCCAATTGGATTTATGAAATTCATTTATTAGGTTCGGAAAAGATGATGGTTCAGGTTAAAAAAGGGGGGTCAAATATGTGGCTTGTGGACCAGAACCTGCCCACTGAGGGATTAAATCCAGCCCACTGTCCTTCCTTCCCGCTTTTCCTTCATTTTTCCTTCCTTTCATCTTTACTTCCTATCCCCTTTCCCTTCTTTCCATTTATCTATCCTTCCTTGTTTCCACTTCTCTGTCTTTTTTCCTTGTTTCCTTTTCTCTTTTTCCTTCCTTCCTTCCCTGAGATCAAATTGTTCTGTATGTGACCTTTGACCTAAAATGAGTTTGACCCTTCTGGGTTAAAATGAAACCTCTATTTGACAACATAACACATCATTTAAAGCGATGGAAAAAAGTAAGTAGACCTTGAGTTATTGAGATTTTTTTTTAAACTGTAATTTTCAAGGTCACAATAATTAAAAAAAAAGACATTAAAAAATTAGAAGTGTCCTTTAATGTCTTAGCTGGGCCTTTACTGGTGGTAATAATGTGTATGCCATTATGTGTGTGTGTGTGTGTGTGTGTGTGTGTTAGGATCATTTATTGGCCTTGTTCACATGCAGTCAAGCTTACATTGGTTTATTAGAAAAAAAAAAGACAGGCACAGATTCAGTGTAATGAAAATGAATAGAAGGAGCAGAGTGTTCCTGTCATTACATTACTACAGTCAACGCAGGAATCAAACAAGCCACCATTCAATTACTCCTCACTGCACTATGAATCATCTTTACATGGTTCTTTTATTTTGGAGTGATACATAACCGTGTACGCTGTCTCCTTCTCTCTTTCCCACACACACACACACACACACACACACACACACACACACACACACACACACACACACACACNGCATACAAGAAGATCCTGTGGTAGCTGTGGAATAATTATAGAGGGATCAATGTAATGTTCTGCCTTCCTGCTGTCAGCCATTACTGGCCTAATGAGAAAGACCCTGAGAAAATTAACATAATGAACTAGGCTCCAGGCTTTGTACACACAGACACACACACACACGCAATCATCCACTACTAACAGCTTGTGTGTGTGGGTACGCTTGCGTTTGCAGTTATCCCAAGGGCAATGTGGTGAATACATGTACAAGTTTGTATGTCTAAACGGTCCATATCTAACTCTTTGCTTTATGTCATAAAACACATGCACACACACACACACACACACACACACACACACACACACACACACACACACACACACANGATTTCAGTCATTCTGACTCCAGTCTACACAAAGGTTAAACATTCATTATATGTATGTGTTCTTTTCTCTCTCTCTCTACACACACACACACACACACACACACACACACACACACACACACACACACAGTGATGAATATGATCTCAGAGGGAGATGTGAGCGGTTCTCCCATGCTGTGTGTGGGGAGTCAGGCTGAGGTTCAATCTCATTACCGTGTCTGCTTTCTGCAGCACACACCACAGTCTGCCCTGCCAAACACACCACAACAGTGTGTGTGAGTTTAACGCTCCTTCTCGCTCCAACTCCTCTGCCTCTAACTTTCTGGCGTTCTTACTCTCTCATGCTGCGCCGCAGTCATTACTCTGCCTTTTGTTCTACTATGGAGGTTATACGGTATGGGCAACATGACACATGTTTAGAAACATATCATTACCGTCCAATCAGAGAATTAATACACAGTTCCTTTTTTGGTTCTTTGAGTATTCTGTTTTGGTTTGGCAGTTTAACAGTTTTATTCTCACTAGCAATGTTTCCAACAGCAACAGACACCCACTTTATACTCTCTACACTATTCTACAATGTTAATGATGCGTTCATCAAGACATTTCCAAAACAACCGACAAGTCAGAACTCTAAACTCCAATTTGGAAATTTCCGGTTTAGCATTTTGTAGCTAATTGCTGAACAGGAAAAATATATGCAGCATAACGTTTGCTTATTTTGGAAGCAAATGAAAAATGTATGAAAATATCAAATAACTTATTACAGTTCTTACCATGAGCGATGAGGGCCGCCATGTTTTCTTGCTGTCCCTGCTGTCAAGGTGAAGTTCTGAGATGATACCCAAATTTCTGACCTGTAACTTCCAAATTTTACTTTTTAATTTTCACAATTTTACAACTCTGAGCTTGTTTTTTCCGAGTTCTGAATTGTTTACAACCAGCTGGTGAACATTTTGGAAGATTTGGCAGCTACGTTTACACATGGCCAGGTATTTTCATAAACGGACATTTCACCCTCTCCGTTTTCAAGAATAACATCGTGCGCACCTGTCCGTTTTCAAAAAGTTTTCATTTACGCTAACCTCAGTCTAAATGCATTCATGATCATCATAGCCAAATAAAAACATAAACACCGGTTGCACTCTTGGCGTAGGTGCATTTTCTGGTGCCTACTGTGACGTCAGCTCCACTCTGGCTGGAGATCTCAGTATGAATCATTCTCAGTGGTAAATTCTTTGTTTGCGTGTAAACGAAAAGCACAAACGGAGAGAAATGTCACTGTTTTTCAAGATATCCGTGTACGTGTTAACTGGCCCTAAAAAAACTAAACTAAAAAGTGAGTGAATTTTCTATCCCTACCGCTGCTCCACCCCCTCCAGATGTTCCAGGATTAATGGAGCGAAACATCAGTGAATGGTGGCTCCAGGCTGATGTCCCTGCAGCGTCACAGAGATGTGAGGTTGAACACACCTGTGCTTACACTTTATGATGGGCTTGTTCTGGTGTGTCTCTGCCTCCCTGTGAAAAATCAGGATATGAAGCTTTAAATCTGAATCTATTGCTGCTTTATTCTCATCATGTCTGTTTGTATAGTGTTTATCTCATATTATCTTATTCCTTTTGATTTTGTATAACCTTTAATTATTTGCTTTTATTGATCTCATTGTTGCTTTGAACCAGATTCAACCATGAAAAGCAGAAAAAATACTGAAAATTTCATCATCATGTATATTATTATAGCTATAGGCACGCAGTTAGAAACACGGTCTAACAAAAAGATGCTGTGTGTTGCATTCAAGGTAACCTTTAACGACAGCCCACACGTTGGGCATGTATACATAGATCTAGAAAACTGATATATTTTCATGCGTTTTTGCTTTTCATCCACACGGAAACTGCATTTTAGGTTCTCTGAAAACTATTATTTCTGGACAAAGTGAAGATTTGGGAAAAGTCAGTTTTCGTGTTTGTGTGTGTCCAAAGGAAAACAAGAGGTTTTAGGTTCCTGGATGTCACAGTATGAGACAGAAAAAGCATCAACGCTAGGTGGGGAGGGGGGCGCTTTGTTTAGGCTTTATAGGGTGTATATTTTCGGGGGCTTGTGTAGATGAAAACTGTTCTGAAAATGATGTGGTGTGTGTGATGTTCTTATTGAAAACAGAAGGGAGGAAATATTCATCTGCCTTGATGTTAGCAGTTCCTTGTTTTGCCTTGTGTACGCAATGCAAATGAATTCACACAATTGATTGATCTACAGGTGGCTGTAATGAAGCACCTGTATTTCATTGGAATTGTTGATTGGACTTTGGGAAGAGGTGCAGCGAAGCACCAACAACAAACAGAGAAGAGGTTCTGTATGCTGGTAAACAGATTTAAAGAGATTTACTTTAGAAATTAGTTGTGCCAATGTTTTATGAAGAAGGAGATGCGACACAATAAAAACCAAAAAAACTAAATTTTTTCTTTGTTTACAAGAAAACACCACAGGGCACCATAAAAGGGAAAATATTGCATCCAGAATTTTAGAGTAAAAATAAAAGTGAGTGATCCGCTTTGACGATTCTTTTAGAAAATCTCTCTCTCTTTCTTCTTATGAGATTCATACTTTTATGGAAGCATTAAATCACAGGCTATGGTTTTATAGCGTATCCTAATTTGCATTACAAGACACAAACATCTGCACATAACTTGAGGAAAGCATAAGTTATATTTACTTATCTTTTCAGAATATCTCACTTGAAAGTTTTTTTCAAGTGAGATATTTCAAAGTGCTTTCCATAAATACCTTTCACTTAACAGTCATTTAACATGCACACTTTAGCCTTTTTTTTTTAAGAGGGTGGGATTGTTAAGACTTATTTTACAAACACACTAGAAACACCCTGAAAATGAAAAGTTTCATTCATCGCTGCTTTGTAATAAATCACTCAGCGTGTTTAGGAAAATTGTAGATTTTCAAAGAAAACTGAAGAACTTTGAAGTTATAATCAATGAGGCACAGACCGAAACACAGTATTACTTATAAATACATATGGAAGCGCAAAAAAATAAAAAAGAAAAGAAAAAAAAGACACGGCTACTCATTTGTTTTATATGTACAGTTGACATTTATAGAGCTGATACAAAAACCACCGTAGTACAGATCATTTATAAAAACTAAAACGATAACAACGACAACATAAATAGTTCAGAATCCTGATCAGTAAAAATATCTTGGTCCCCTTTCCAGCGTCAGAGTGGAGGCCGAGGCAGAGAGTGACGTCAGATGTCGGTGGGAGATAAATGAGTGTTTTATTGCTTTCACAAACCGCGTCTCGTCTGCTGCTACGACCCGAGCTCTTTCACAGATGTCGGATTTAACGCAGATGATGAGTTTTGCACAAATAAAATGAACTCTCTAGTCCAATACTGCTGAGTTAACAAATTCTCCAGGGGGGGGGGGGGGGGGGGGGGGGGGNCACACGCACACACACACACAATTGTTGAATACATGGGTCACCTAAAAGGAGCCTGAGAGTATTTCATTATCCAATGATGGTCCATAATGCTGCTTTGGAGATATACTTTTCATTTGTAGGATTTTTCAATATTTTCAAATATTTAACATTAGCATTAACGCTACATTAAAAACAAACACCTGTATCACCAAAATCAGACAGAACAGAACTTGGCATGTAGACTTTACTACGTAGAAAGGGTTGGACCTAACAGTATCTGTCCATCAGTCTTCTTATAAAGCCTGTGTAGATTGTTAACACAACACATTCTAACCAAACCAAACCTAAAAATACATCGGTTGGAGGCTCTTCCTCATAAAGAACAACACTAATAAATTACAGCTTTTGAATACTTACTTTCAGAGTTCATTAAAGCCCGGTCACACCAGCAAACAGCAGTGAAATTCACCTTGGCTTGTTGATGTAGCGGCTACTCGTAGCGCTAGGTGGTGGATCACGGTAGCCGCTTAATGCTAGCTGGCCTAGCACATGGCAGCGCTAGTCTTTGAGCTTCTTTCTTTTTTTCTCTCTCTACTGCAACAGCTACTACGCCATGCTAGCTACAGTATAAAGCTTGTAGAATAGTTAGCATGATGTTGTCCTGTTTTGGGACTCTTCGTTTACTCAGAGGTAAGCAAATGTTAAACTGATTTATTTCCGTCCTGTGTCACTTAGCCAATTTAGATTATTTGACTAACAATTTTCTATATTTTTCTTATTGCTCTGTGCTGTAGACCTTCATTGTTGCTCCAAATAATAAAAAAGAGTAAAAGAGTAAACTACTGTTGCTAAAATCGCTTTCAGAGCTGCGCTAGCTTGTTGTGATACATACAACTTCTTTATTTTATAGTTATGAACTTCAGTTCTCTTACACTGTAAGAGAAATATCTTACAATGTAGTAAAATAAAGAGGTTATGTTGGGTATTCTTTTTAATTAACAGTGCACAATAAAACATTAACTATGTATAAAACACTTCTGGGCAGGTAGCATAAAGCTTTACTAGCTTGTTAAGTAACATAACAAGCTAGTAAAGCTCTGGAAATGGAGCCAGTTTCCAACCAGTGGTAGGTTACCATCTCATCACTGTTTTTACTCTTTAGAGCCATTTTAAAACAAACTGGTGGAACCAACTGGAATGAAGGAACATGTCAATCAGTGGTGTATCTCATTCATGCATTTTTAATAGTTTTTGGACAACAATGAAGGCCTACAGCACCTAGGGATAAGATTGATCAGACTTTGGTAACTCACACACAATGCTTAAAAGTAGCACTGGTTCATTGTTGGTTTGTTGACAATAAAAAATATAGAAAATAGCTAGAGTTATCCTTTAAATGCTAGTGTGACCGGGCCTTTATTGGACATTCACAACCTCCTTAACAGCAACACTTGAGGAGAGAATTGACTTCTCCCTTCATGTGTAACATTGCACTGATGCCTGATGAATCTGTTCTTTTTACAATGATGTCATACATTCTCTTACAGTTACTCACTTCGTATTCTCGTATACATTGTCTTCACTTGTGTGTTTGTTTATTGTCCGAGAGCGGTTGCAGTCATGCTGGGAACACACTACACCATGAAACAGATTAGAAATAGGACTACTTATTCCATATACTGTAGATTACACTTCCCCTCCACTCTCTGCACTATAGTGTGTGAAGGTCTTGCGTAATTTGTTTTTTGTTGTTGTTGTCCGTGACTGAGTGATGAAGTTACGCCATTGGTCAGCTGGCCTAGTGTTGGGAGTTTTCTGCGTTGGGTGTTTGCTCTTTCAGAATGAGTTGGTAAGATGATAGAAATGGAAGACAACAGTGTGATAGGAGTGTTTCCTGTTCTGAGCTCTGGTGTTAAACGCGGCTAAGTCGGCTAAACTCCTGTTCAAACAGACACATACCAGCGTCTCTACCATCTCCTCCTCTATCATCCACAGTGATCAACTCACGAGCTGGCTGCACTGTCACTGTCTGGAATTTTTTCATATCTGAACTATTACCAGGAAGAAAACTTTTTTTTTTTTTTTTTTTTAATCTCTGTCGTTCGCACATTAGCATTGAAACACGAATCTTGCAGAAAAAAATGTGATGCGTGCAGCCGTCATATTCCACTCTACTACGGAGCGGCTTGATTTGACTTTAACTGTAGCACAGATGAACCTCCTGAGGTGTAAAAAAAAAAAAAAAAGAAAAAATGCTGTCAAAACTTTTCATTTTTAATTTCCACTGCAGCATCCGTGATCAACGAGCGGGAAAGAGGTGGGAAAATGACACGTAGAGGCATGAAGGAGAGCGCACAGTTAAAGCGCCGCAAGTAGCCATCACTCTGATAAAACACTCAATACAGAGTGAGAAATGAGAGACATCTGCAGAGTGAAACAGATGAAAGAGCAGCAGGAGTTAACAGATAATTAGTATAGCTGGAATTCAAATAACTTCTCTCTTTTTTTAATCAAATATCCAAAGATATGAGTGGAAAGTTTTGTTCTTTATAACTTTTTTTTTTTTGTAAACTCAAACATAGCTTATCCATGTCATTTGATATTTGATTCGCTGCTTCTGTACACTTTACCAGCACATATTACTGAGACTATTACAGGAATTCACATGATAGACACTGTCACTGACTATCCCTGTCACATTCTCACACAGCAGCTTTTTAATGGAAACACTGTCGAGTGTAGTTTGACACTGATATAACGAAATGATCTTATAATGAGTTCATGCATTTGTCATCTGACAAATTCTATTGAAAGCTGACAAAATACACCTACCAGCACCTTTAAAAGCTCCTCTGACTGACACGTTCATTCTCATCCGTTTGCTATTTTATAGGGAGAGCCGTGTGCCAGACTGTCCTGGCTAGTAAGCCCTGGAATCTCTGTTGGTGGTTGGCTTTAGAAACCTGTTTTTAATTTTACTGGAATCGTTCCTCTTCTTCATATTGACCACTGGAAAAAAGTGATGGTGGACTAACCCTGAAGGCCCTTTTATGCTCAATGTTCGTACAAAAAAAGTATACGTCTGTTTCAAACAATGTTACCGTCACTGCTCACACGCTTCCATCTGTCCTTTACGGTATGTTGGCATGGGTGTTAACCAATACATCCACCAGGGGGCAGCTCAGAGTCAAAAGTCACAAACAAACGTGGTGACTCTGGAAGAGGTATTGATAATGTACATCTTGCATAAAAGACAAAAGCGGACGCAGCGTCCATTGTCCAGATGAAGTAATATCATAGATATGTTTTTCACCAACTTGCACGGCCTTTCTTCAAAACGTTCTGACATTGTTATTTCTTTTCTCTGACTGGAGCTAGGTGATGTATCGGTAGTGACAGCAACACCGCCCCCTCATGGTTTCCGGTGGTACTGTTCCATATGGTCCATGTCTATAAGCTTTGTAGAAATGTACAGAAATACGGACGAAATTAACATAGTATGGACAAAAGGCTCCGTTTAGTAGAGGTAAGATNCTCCATATGGTCCATGTCTATAAGCTTTGTAGAAACATACAGAAATACGGACGAAATGAACATAGTATGGACAAAAGGCTCCGTTTAGTAGAGGTAAGATCTTAAACCCGCCGGGTCAGGCCCAAAATGTCAATTATTACTTTCGGGTCGGGTCGGGCAGGGCTTTTCTCTGGCTAACATTTTTCCAATAAATATGTATTTATATATTATGTATACTAAAACGATGTATGGATATTAAACTAAGGAATACTTGTTATGAAATAAATAATTTGGATAAAACAGAGAAGGCGCTGTATGGTGCTTGCTATTTAACGACTAAACAGGAGCAGCAGAGGAAGCTTTAGGGCTCCACTTTTTCAACCAGAGGGAGTGGCACCTGTTTCACAAGCCACTGCTGACTGAAGTCTGTAATAACCAAACACACTGCTCGGGATATGCGCGCGCTTTACGCAGCTCTCAGTGCCAGGTGTTCGAAGGACAAGACCCGAGACTGAACTCCCGCACAGTACGCACTTTACACCGAGATGACCGCCCTGGACCACCTCCTCAGCAGGTCTGACTTCTCAAACAGCAGCTGGTCCAGAATCATGTAAGAATGGATTCATCCGTGCGCGCAGTCTCCAGGAGGATTTTAAAGTCTGTTTGTTTTCGCCTTTAGTAACGAAGACTATACTGAACCTCCCTTTCCTCCTCCTCCTGAGTCCTCACAAATAAAATATAAAATGTAGGGTTTATTTCGGGCTCGGGCCGGGTCGGGCTTTTATACCTGTGGGCCTGGGTCGGGTCGGGCTGGATTTTTTAGGCCCGATCTTACCTCTACAGTCTAGATCTGTCTGTGTATTTAATGTTGAGCATAAATGGGTATTAACCCTGATTCATAATCTATTATGATGGCGCATGATACTAGATTATATTGGAATTATGACCTTTTGGGTCAGCGTTATATAAGCTTTTTTTCTGCACCTGACCAAGACACTTTTATTAACCCTAACCACTCCCTTTTTTGGGCCTAATCTATGGGTGGTCTCCTTCGGTGCTTCCAAACAAACAGGTGACTGAGTCTAAGTGAGCATGCCTAGCCTCTATTAATAGATGAGTCCAAAGTCCAAATTCAATTAATTTGGGGCCAAATTTTACATCCAAGCTCCTAACCCTAACATGGAGCTTAAGCCATCCAAATGAGTCAAATTAAAAATATCTTTCAATCTTGTTGTTAATAAGAAAACTAAGGGCAGAGTTATCTCTCAGCTTGAGTGATCTTAAGTTAAACATTGTGCGGTGTGTTCCCAGCATTAACTGCAATCTTTTAAAGATATCAGAAATAATCGAAATCTCCAACATTTGGGAGAACAATACTTACAAATACTACTTAAAAAACATGGCGGGCCATTTTAACAACACGTCAATTCTTAAAGTGACTTTCTGCTATATTAATAAACACTTTGAAGCTGATTGCAGACAGCTTGACAGAGCAGGCTTTATACTGCTGATGCAGATGTGAGTTGGGGGAGGGGGGCGGGGGAGCCGAGGCTTGGTTTTTGTACAGTAGCACAGTTCAGACAGGACAGCTGTGATGCTTTGTGATGACATGAGGTAAGAGTGAAGGGTGGTACTGTAGGCGTGGGGAGCCTCTGCTAAAGCGGTCGTTGAGTCTTACGCTGTGTGGCCGTGATGTTGGAAATGTCTGTCACTCCTGCTGGCTTTTGATTGGGTTGTTGCTGAATGTCTGTGCCAGTAGGTGGCTGTTTGTGTTTGTGTGTGTGTGTGTGTGGGGAAATGTGTGTTCTGTGTGTGCTTATCATATTGCTGTTAGACGGGAACTTTATCACGTGAATGTTTTTTTATGTTTAAACTGATAACTGAGCTTTCACGCTAACAAAGCTCCAACCCCCCCCTAACAGCAACAATAGTCACCTTCCTGCTGATATGTGTGTGTAAAATGATATCCTGTATCAGTGTATGTGTGTTTGTGAGTGTATGTGTCATGGGATTTGGAGCTGCAGTTCCTCCTCCTCCTCGTCCATGTCGCTGGCTGGGCCCTCTGGGTTTTCGGGGCTGAACCGAGCCGATCGCATCTTCCCGAACAGGCCGGGATTCTGCTGCTGCCGCCTCAGTCTGAAAGAGAAAGAGAGACACACACATACAGAAAAAAGCACTGAAAAAACTGTTCATGAATGGAATCAGCAACACTGGAAATTTCTATCACTATACTTCTGTTAGCTGTAAAATCTGTATCACAACCTCCATCAGAGGCTCTAATGCAGGGATGTCTGACATGCAAGGGTTCCAACATGGCCCACTTTCAGTTCTTCTTTCCTTATTCCTGCTTTCACCTTTCCTTACATCCTTACATCCTTACATCCTTACATCCTTCCTTCCTTCCTTCCTTCCTTCCTTCCTTCCTTCCTTCCTTCCTTCCTTCCTTCCTTCCTTCCTTCCTTCCTTCCTTCCTTCCTTCCTTCCTTCCTTCTACACTGTATAAACACAAATTGAGTCTCTGTTCTCTTGTTACCTCAGGGATGTCAAACAATTTTTCCACTGTACTGATTCATAAACTTCTTGTAATTTTCAGTTTCAATAAAATACATTTAAATAATTCTTATGTCATATTTTCATGTCTTTGATAAACTAGAACATGATATTATGCAAAATAATATGTAAAAAAAGACATAATATAACTGATCACTTTTCACAGTAAATAGATGTTTTATTATAGTAAAGATATATTATTATATATTCATTGTAGGTTATGGTATAATACTTTCACTGGTTCGGCCTACTTGGGATTAAATTAAGTTGTATGTGGTGTTTGAGTTTGATGCCCCTGATCTAAAGGATTATAGGGTTACGTTTTCTTGTGTCTTCTTATCATGTAACAATATTTAGATTTGGCAATAATGTACCTTTAATATGAGAGAGAGAGAGAGAGAGAGAGAGAGAGAGAGAGAGAGAGAGAGAGAGAATGATGTTAAAACAACTCAAGTGGAAATATAAAAAAAAACATCATAAAAAGTTGACACACAGTGATGAAGTTCATATATCAATAACAATTAAATGTGACAAAGTGCAATGGAGGCAGATTAACTGAATAAATGATGACACACAGGAAGCATGTGACATGAATGTTCCTGATGGCTGCACCCCGCTGGGCAGCGTTCAATATGTGTCTGTACAACTGACACACAGTTGTTATCAAAATGCTTTATCATCATCGTGATCATCATTTCATTATTGAGATGTGTTTCATCTTGGACTCAGTCTGTTAACACCACTGCATTATGCCATCTTCTTCCTTTTATGGTTTATTGCACTCAAAAGGACTCAACTATTAATGTTCACAAAACAGTTGTAGTTTTCACTGATGCCCTGAAATTCCCGGTGAAATGTGCGATACATTTGAAAGGAAACAATGTGTATAATGTGCACTGGAGATACATATGTGTAGGAGATACACACAACCACACATACAAGAGACTTGACAAGAGATTACTATATTCTGTACTAAATACTTTATCTCAACAGTCGATTCATTGTGGCAATTAACACCCATCTGATAAACTGATAGATGGACAATACTGTAGTATATAATGGACCATAGGTTAGGATGCTGGAGCACAGTGAAATGAGGTACTAATTACAAATGCAATGCAAAAAATATACATGAAACCTCTCATTCAGCAATAAATATGAACATCTGTGTGCACTGACACAAAATAGCGGCTATTAAGTGGAGCTACTAGTGTTGCAGCTAGCGGCTATATGAATGCCCTTCTTTTTAACAGAACTCCACTAGTACTTAAACTCAGAGTTTATGCTGAGCTGCCTTGAATTTCTTCAGTTTTGTACTCAGTTTACACCTCTGTTAACAATGCTCTGAGAAACACATGCTCACTACGACTCTGCATACAGA
>JANJYP010053598.1:0-15490 GCA_024605115.1 Rastrelliger brachysoma
TTTCGAAAGATAAGCGAGAGAGAAAAGAACATTATTTTGTCTTTACAAGCAAACCTCTCAAATATATATACAGAGGTTATTAACTATGATGAGTATGATTAAAACAAAAAACCCCAAAACAAAACAATGAAAACAAAAAAAAAAAAAAAAGTTGCATATATGCCATAGCATTGCGGTGTAAGTCCTTTTAATTGTATCAATTTTCAAATTATATTTTGTCTCCAATTAGGCTCACCTACCACTTTTGAATGCAAATTAAAAACAACTTCTCATTAACCAGTTTAATGATAATTTCTCTGGGGTCATGAGGGCCAATGCTCCTGATCTCACAGTGAATATAAATACCAGTGAGGTGGACCAGTCAATGATAAATTAATGCATAAATGACTTGATTGCTCATTTTCAGTCTCGAGGCTACATTTCATACTAACGTATGCTATGTCTTTGACAAAAAAAAAAAAAAAAAAAAATATTACACATAAATGGGCTCTCACCCTCACCAACGCACACAAACACACACACACAAAATCACCCCCAGCTGTGACATCTAAGGAGGTTACTCTGCTGATAAACCAAATAAACTAGTTTCTATGATGCAGCAACTGGGAGGCTGCTAGTCAAGGTTATTGATCAACACTCACCTCCATAATTGCTTAGCCGTCCATTTAATTTGCTGTTAAGCTGCCCATTAATTATCCTGCTTTTTTGTCTGGGCTATTAATCTCATGTCTTTGATCTGTTTAATATGCCTTGTGGTGTATTCTTGACAACTCCTACAGTTTTCTGAATGCATTCGGAAGTCCACTGACTTGTTTTGTTGAGGTTGATGGACTGGAGGAAACGGAATGTAGCTACACAAACAGAATGAAAAGGATGTCAGTTCTGTATGTTGGGAGAAAAAGAAAAAAAATACTTCTGATTGGGATATCTTTCTTTCTGACAGCATAAATTTGCCTCAGAGTTTGTCTGTGAATCGGTATTTGCAAACAAAAGCACAAGACCATGGAACCCATCTAAAAGTGAGATCTTCTTGGAGATGTTTCACACTTCAAGGAGGAGTACAAAAATTAGTCTGGTCTCTGTCCAAACTTTCTCTTGCCAAATCTGAAAGCATCTACACATAATTTTGAAAACTAATCTTGAGTGCCTTATCCACAGTGAAAACTGACTTTCAAACTCCATCTCCACAGCAATCAATCTTTCCCTGGCAGGGTGAGTCTGTCGAAAGTGGGAACCATGGCTATGAAGAAAGCAACATTTCAATTTCTCTCGTCAACTCTTAGTGGCAGCTGGCATATGTTAGCCGTGGAACGGGGTGGAACCATTATAAATGGGCAACAGGGGTGCTGTTCTGGAAGGAAATGGAGAAATTAAATAATTCATCCAAGCTTTCTTTAGTAGGGGGACGAGAAAAGAGATCTGAGGTGGTGGCGATGACTATTAGGTTTACAAAAGTTGACTGTGATTGAAAAAGAGAAAAAGGAAATTACTCAAACTATAGGTCTGAATTCACGTCTGTGTATAATGTTTTTTTTATTGCATTTGTGGTTTGATAATACTTAACACCTCCACCACACACCATTCCTGTTTTAATGTCATTAATTCTGTATTTGATTGACCACCAGAAAACACTACACCTACATGAGTCCTGCCACTTTTTGTGATGAGAAACTTTGTCATGAGTTAGTTTCTGGAGTAGGAGAGGATGACTTTCATTAGACAAAATGCTGGAATACTTTATAGAGGCAACTCAAAGAGTAACCTTTATGCAGTGTTTCAGTGCATTTCTGCAACATCAAATAATGATCACCTCACAGAGGAAGATATATGAATATTTGTATGTCAGCAAAAGAAGGATGATTCTGATGAGAAAACTGAATTTTCAGTCATTCAAAAAATATATATTTGCATTTATAATTACAGATTACTACTAATTAAGTGGCATACACTGTTGTGTCTTGCATGGCAATGTTATTTTGCCGAAATGATTAGTTGATTAACTGATGGTTAACAACAGTCATGCTAATGTAGCTGTCTGACTGTTCAGCATGCTAACATGCTCTAAATGATGTTTAGTAGGTATAATGTTTATCATATTGGGTATCTGTGTGAAACACAAAGTAGCTAGGGCTGATTGAAATTATTTTTTCAGGTATTTGAGAGTGAACATTTGATGATGGTGCTTACTGCAAAACCAGAAAATTGCTAAAGTTACAAAAAATAAAAAAAATAATTTTACCATTTAATGGAAATTCATCCAGCAGTTGTCAAAATGTTCCTTTGCAAATATTTGATGGTTACAGTTTCTGAAATGTGAAAATTGATGGTTCATAAACATGTCAAGTACAAAATCAATAAATCATAACCTAAAAACCTCCAGGGTTCTGAGTCACTTGTCAGACTAATCAGCCTATATGAAAATATGACCTTGGACTCTCAAATATTTTAAATTGCACTTTTTTCTAGTTTCCAAATATAGTGGATGCATCACTTGGGTTGCTGTGTATGACTGACTTGTCAGCTCAGGTTGACTCCCCTTGGTGATAGGCCAAATGTCAAGAGATGACCGAGAGAAAACCCCATCCAGTATATCCATCTCAAAGGAGTGACAAAAATCAATGGGTGAGATGCTTATCAGGGGCATCATGTTAATAATTCATTGCAAGCCCATGGAAGGTGTATAATTGATCAAGAAGCGATAAGTTGTGGTGATAAATATTTCAAAGGTTGCTGAGAGAGAAAGTAGGAGCTCTGACTTGTCAACAGACCCCACAGTCAAGTGTTCTCAACAGGAGACTGGTCTTATTGAGTCTCTCCAATTGTGCACTCATTTTCTCTGAATGCCTGTGTGTTGCGCTGATAGCTTTCCCAGAGATGATGGAGACGGCTCCCATGGTGAGGATCAAAGGGCTGGAACATGTACAGGCTAGCTATTGTTCAGGTCTATGGATCAACTCTGACATCCCAAGGGCCAGACCCTTGGAATTGGTTGGACTGTAGGGAGGTTTTGCTCAAGTGGACAAACTGGTAAGAGATATACAGTAGCAGTCACTTGTAAGAGATGGATTGTGACTCCCCACGACTCACTGAATGTATTTTCTGCTCTGTGTAGGGAAGTCACAGCAGGTAACTGATGGGGATACTGCTTGTCTAATCTAACAAGGTCATACTCAGAGGTAGATCTTTGCATTGTTGCAGACTGTTGATCACTATGGGGCACAGAAACTCTAAAGTCACATGCAAATAGTAAAGTACCTTGCGGACTCCGTCACAGCACTACATTTCTGCACTCTCCTTTGCATGGATAACAGTAGAAAATAATGCTGGTGAGCTAGTATTAGCATTAGCCCTTACTGGTGTGTCCTATTTAGAGTTATTCAAAGTAGAAATACATATTAAACAAAATTTAGCTCTCCTGATATCAATTATAGTAACTATGCCAGACTACTGATGACATACCAGTGCTCTCTCCTTTTCCCACATTTATACATTTCTTTATCACTGGAACTCACTGGAATATTTTTATGTAAAGTAACATGAGGCCAGGGATTGTTGTGGCACTAACTGAGGTGATGGCCTGTCTGACTGATTGAACTGAACTCATAGCAGAAAAATTTGATTTTTTATAATGTTTGATACTTGATCTACTAATTTAGGACAGTATTGCTGCCAAAATACCAGTTTGGCCAGTCAGATCAGTTTACCCATACTGACCAAATCAAACCTTTTAGATCCAGATCCAAACAGACTTGTGAGGTGCAATTAATTAAGTCTCAATAGTCAGACCAAAATTACCTCAGGATAATTTGAAACATGTTGAGTTTTGAAGAGTATTTTATCACAGTGGTTAGCCACTAATCTTTTGTGAAATAAAACACTAACCTTCAGTAAATTTATCACAGTATAGCATATTTAATGAGTGTGGCTATTGTTTAAGTCATCATTAATAACTAACCATCCCGCATGTGTCTGGGTCTGGGTGGGTTACCACCTCTTTTAAACAACTTTGTGGGCCTTGAAACAATTTTAATGTGTAGATTGTTAAATGTTTGTATATCCAACCATTTCAGTAGTTTTTTGTAAGCTCTTTACCCCTAAAATGTAGGACTGAAACTATTAACATCTTAAATTTGAATACTCATGTACTGGTAAATTGCACTGCATACAGCTCATCTACATGCAGAACTCATCCATGCATACAATTAAAATAATGCTGTAGCGTCTCAAGGCAAAATCAAATAGTGCTTTATAGAGCAAAAATGGGAAAATCTGGATTATACAGCAGCAAGAAAAACAGCAAAGGAAAACAAAAAAATTTCAAATGTATTACACAGTAAACATACAAATGATTTTCCCAGCACAAAAGTGACATGATAACTCTCATTTGTTTGTAACAATTGCTCTTAATTGTTGCCAATAAGAAACATGACACGTCTCATTATAGATGATTCATTGCCATCAGACAGCAAACTGTGGTGTGAATAAGAGAGGCAAATAAAAATGGGAAAATAATCTTCATAGCACCTGTGAAAGCTTGTGTTTTATGTGGGAGTGCATAAATATTTATTTTACTGAATCGAATTTAACACCTTTATCCATCGACAATGTTCATCAACTGAGAGAGCTATGATGAATATTCATGAGTACACCCGGAGTGAACAGAATTTAATTCACAAAGTTGTTTCTGAAATTTCCATCTTGATTAACTGACACTGACCTAAGCAGGGAAAGCAGCAACAATATAATTTATTAATACAAACAGGAAATAAAATGACATCATACTGAGCCATCACATGTATTTCATTCTACAGAATGTGTTAAGAATTTGTTTAAAGTATGTTTGGGGAGTACTTTTCAAAGACTATTCATTTTATGAAGCAAACATATAAAATTATAACAATGTAATATGAAGCTATGTTAGGTTAATGTCCTTTAAGATAATCCTTATGTTGAAGAAGGTATACCCTTTTCCCACCCAAAGTGGTAGATATTTCACAAAGATTATTCACATTATCCTTGGTATGAGAGCTAATATTTCACATAACACCATGATGACCTCCAATGGAACAAACTAATCCCTCATTGTTATAGAGCCTGCTTTCCCCTTCAACTAGAGCATTCATTGAATGAATCATTCCTCATAAATTAAACAAATATAAAACAAACACTCATAATTAGGCACATGAATAACCATAGAGTGAACCTGAATGTCTACTTATGTTTGTTTTTTAATTAGAATACATTAACAATGTTCGGCTTTCTTTAGCATGAATTCTCTGTGGGGCATGGGAACGTCAAACGAAATAAGCAGGGGAATTCTTTCACACAAAAGTTGAAAAAAAATACAAGGCAACTTAGATCAAATCAAGCAACAAGGTTCATGCATTTTGAAAAAGATTATTTGGCTAGTAATTAAGCCAAGGATGAGCAAAGGCCATTTTCTCAGAAAAAAAATACCTTTTACAAATGCATTGTTAATAGATGTTTTGATTGTTGAGGTTGTGAATTTCGTAACAAAAGTCAAGGTCACCTACAGTACAGCACATATGATAAGCACAATGCAGCTTTGAAATGAGAGGAAAGTGTTTCTCTTTTACAGATATGTTTAGACTACAACTTATATTATCCTCTGTAGTCAAATCAACTTCTCATTATCCCCATGGTACAGTGCATCCACTGCTTTGCACAAAAAATGCTTATGAAGCAGATATAAAAGACTTCTGGCTATTGGGAATTAACTTAAGTATATCATTCTTCAAGAAATGTATTCTTTATGAAACATTGCCTCACATCAAGCTCAATGCAATAGGAAACTATTAAAATTGAGATGAAATTTTATCCACATTTACTGTACATGCTCTGATTAATCACTTCCATATATTCACAGCTTTCAAAGCATAAGAATCTTTTAGATATATGTGGACCCCAGTGCTGCTTTCAGATACCACTGGATTAATTTTATATTCTAATCTACAGAGTTGAGCATCAAGACTAAGAATCTTGGGCTGTCTCCATCTCTCTGCCCACATTTAAATGACCCCCCACTGTGTAAGAGAGGATTAAACTGTAATATAAATCCTTTATTCTCCCTTTAGTCAATTCAACTCAATTACACACCCAACCTGGGCAAAAATTTTTATGTTGTAATATAATTGAGAGATCATAACTCAGCTGGAAGACGCAGATGGAGATTGTGAAGTACCTGACCTTACCTGATGCCTATTGACAGAGCTCCCCTTTTAAGATTGAATTATGGCTTTGCCATTTGTGCCTTGGATTCCATTTTCAAGAGCCATGGGCCATATGTTAATGGATGATTTTAATTAAATATTTCCAAGTTTAAACTTTTTAAAGACTTTAAATGACTTCAGCTATGCAGCTACAGGCAGAGGAATATTTTTACTGCAATTGGTAGGATATCTGAACCGCTGGTATCCTTCTGGGCATGAGAATCAATATCTATCTAATGGGGGCACGTAATATGATAATATTGGGCAATTATCAGCGCAGGGGTATGATTAGTATCATCGTTGTTAACCTCACAGCTTTCAGCTGAAAAATATCAGGCATCTCATTGAATATAAGAAACATGAGAAAAACCACTTTAATTCATCACACTATGCACTGAAATTACAATGTGCGACCATAGCACATTATACATTTCACACATTCACACATGATCATGTTGCTCCTCTAATAGCGCTGTTGTTACTTTTATCAACACAGAATAATACAAATCTGATTACAGTTCTCCTTTTTTTTTTATAAACACATAAAATGAACAATATCTGATGGTGATTCTCAAAGCTGGAGTGTGGGAGTTTTGTCTCCCCCCTGTGGCAGTGAGAGTATTTATAAAAACATTGTCGACACAAGCTTATTATCATTATACGTAGCCTATGAGTGCTGAGACAGCTCTAAAATTGTGTGTGGATAAATTGCTTTGAGCATCACATAACCTCCACAAAATGACTTGTTTCACAATAGGAATATTATCCATTCGGTTTGACATAACATTTG
The DNA here is from genome assembly GCA_024605115.1 of Rastrelliger brachysoma. Taxonomy (NCBI): domain Eukaryota; kingdom Metazoa; phylum Chordata; class Actinopteri; order Scombriformes; family Scombridae; genus Rastrelliger; species Rastrelliger brachysoma. The sequence continues at coordinate 7,021 of JANJYP010053598.1, forward strand.
GAAACTCTAAAGGAGTTGCACAATTAAATTATCTCATCCTCATTCAAGTTAGCAGAAACCTATAAGGAATTTAACCGCATGACAAATGGTACAAATGCTCTGCCCATAGAATATACGCAGTATGCATTCATCCGGCCAGCACTGGACTGATGCACCCAATTTAAAATCTCTGTAAAAATACAGAGAGATTTACCTGGTGATGATAAACTTAAATTAGCATTGTGTATTTGTAAGTATACATGTGTATAGGGACAGTATATGCATTTACATTTACTTTAATTTTTTGAACTATTTACTAAATGTTAAATAAAAAAAATAAATTTGTTTCTGTACTTTTGGAGATAGGGAAGGAATGCTTAAAATCTTTTATAAATATATCTTTTCTAAAGTGTATATGTAGCTTTTTAGATTTGCGTTTTTTAGAAATGCATGCTGTTTCCCAATCCTCAATGTTGTACAGTATATGATGTGATATGTGAATTATATTAAACCAATTTGTTGGCATGCAATAATCATATCTTCTATCAGCATCTTCTTACTGCCTTTTATAAATGAAGCAGTCAGGCTTTCTATGAGAGGTGGTAAAAGACAACTGTGGAGGCGAGAGAGGCAGTCGTGCAGCCAGAGGAAGTGCATCTTTGTCAGCAGTATTAAACTGAGTTTCTGCAAGTAAGGCTGTCAGTCAGAGAAAAAGTAATTGTGATGTGAAGGTTAATTTGATGAGAATTTACTGAAATATACTTCATTTCTTTGCACGTGTCAGTAGTGCAGCAGTGTTTAAAACAACTTCAGTCTTTAACAGTGTATCAAAAGTAGTAGGCATATATTTATTTAATTTTATGCAAAAACCAGCTTTTATGAAGTTGACCCCTATCGCTCTAAAATCCTCTGCACATGCCTGGTGTCAGCATGTACTAGTGTACTCCCTTAGCATACACACGCACACAACCTATAATTGTCTGCATGGGAAAGATTCCCATGTTTATGCCTCACAAACTTTCAAGTCGTCAGACAATGTAGGACAGTTGTATGATTGCAGAGCTGGCAGGTTAAAAATACAGCAACAATATGATGCTTAATCCAACAAACTTGGCTCTACTTCCTTTGAATGACAGACTTGTGAGGCATCCATTTCTGTTTGGTTCTGAAATACTTAAGTATTTTGAAGCACTGCATCAAATACATGACAGCTTTCAAAAAAAAGTTAAGTTTCTTCTCAAAAATATGACTTTAATAGAGACGTTTTGCTATTTACACATTGGAAAATGCTAATTATGATAACTTTAATATGACGTGAATGCCAGATTAACAGATGGTTTGTTCATGTTGTGTGTGCCCTGAGGAAAGAGACACTTTTCTGAAATGTGATGGCTGTGTACGACTAACTGAATTAATCAAGCTGTTATTTAGAATGTTTTGTACTTTAAATAAAATGTCATGTTTCAAAGGGTTGAACACTCCCTTAACAGTCTGATGAGGAATTTCTGTCAGAAACACCACCGCCTTTTTGAAATAATGATATTTATATACGGTAAGATAAACTATAGGTAGACTCTGAACAGTAGAAGAAATCTAACAAAACAAATATATACTAATAAATTGTAAAATTATATTTCTGTATATATGTTGCCAATATAACATTGAACCGGTACATTTTATTGCTATTTGCATGTCTGTTAACATTGTTGATACAGTATGAACATGGTTCATTTGGACTAAAATATTGGCTCACAGAAATGAATAATAAGTAAGAATTAAATGGTGTGATATGCCAAAAATACCATGTCCTTGTGTAGATGACAACCAGCACTATAGCACACAGATAAAATAAGTGCTTTGCAAGCACACTGTAAGAGGACCAGGGGTATCCATAAACCTTGCACTCATCTTCTCACTGCAGATGGCCACCTAAATGCCTAAATGGCCACCTATTTCATGGGCTCTCATAAACCCCACCCTGACATTCCCCTGGTGGATGGCATCCAAGCGGACAATATCACTCAGTGTCTCTGTATCCTGTTGGGTTGAGATGACTGATAACTATCTCCAATTTCCACAGGGCTTCTCAGATCTTTTCTTGGATTGGCTATGATTGGATAAGTGGTTGCGAATATGATCAACAGTCTCTCTTTACCAATAATTCCTTGCAGTGAAATAAAAGAATCTCAGGTAGGACCTCTCCCTTGTGATAAACCATGGTCATAAAAGGCGCTCTCATTGAGTAATTAATCTTGCAGGGGATGGTTGAATTTCATACCAGTGCTTAAGTTCAAAAGAGAACGAGTATCCACTGAGATTACTGACCTCAGCAATTTTTATATGACACAACGCTCACTTTCTGTCTTCGTCAAATATGGTAGCTGATGAAATAAAGAACAGAAACTGACAGTGTTCAGTAAGAAAATGGGGAACTGCTTGTTTTGCTGACCCAAAGGCTTCTACTACTTTCAACAAAGTGAAAAAAAAGTTTTGCCTTTGTCTTTTCATCGATAGTCATTGAACATCATGCTGGGAATGAAGCTGTGCTGTGCTCCAGACATTTTTGCAGTTGCCTTTCATTCATTATTCACTGTGGTTATAAAAGTGTAAAATGATGGCTCCACACCAATAACAGCCTCCTCACCAGTTTTCACACACTCACACTTATTCTTTCACCTCTCTCTGACCGGAGTTCAACCTGTCTGCTCTAAAATAGCTGCAGCACCACACTGCGTTTGAAGTGCAAAATTTTTCTATGTGGTACATCACTAGAGCTGTCTGGTGGCACTTAAACGTTTACACCCTTTCTCAATGTCATGGTACACTTCATCCAACGATAAGCTAAGGGGCAAACCAACAGGTCACAGCTAAAAGTCACTGTTTATCTAACCACTGTGCTGCAGCTGTCACAATTCCAGCTGTTTGTTACCAAAATGTTTGTTTTGTTTAAGGTAAGATAAAACATACAAAGTACAATGATATCCAGATTTATATCAGTCCAGTACACTGGGTTGGTATCTGTGCCAATCCCTTATTAACCACATTCTTCATCCTTGATATGACCAATCATTAAACCACATTCAATATTATGCCATTATATAATTTAGAATTTCCAGTTAGATTAATTCTATCATGCCACGCTGCCACCAGTGTTTACTGTCACATTAACCCTGGTATCATGTTACTATGCATGAAAATTAATCAAGTAGAAAGAGTAAAAAAGAAGACACATTTTAAAAACAGAGATGAATATGGCAAGAAAAAGCTGAATCCTATCAGCTTCAAAAATCTCGTATCAGTCGAGTTTTAGTTAAAAAAAAAGAAAAAAAGAATGATGTTCCATTTTTGTGCATTACATCAGACAAAACTCTTCACAGCTAAAGAATAAAAACTTCACAATTAATTGTGTTTAATTAGAGCTTGTTGCTTAGAATAGTTTGCCCAGCTTTTATTAACAAATAATTCACACCTAACTTAATGAACAATGGTGATTAAATCTTTTCAAAACAGCAGGTGTGGATTTTTGAGAGATACAGTAAAGTTCCTATAGCAACAATGGAGAAAAAAACCCCAAAAGAAAACAAATGAAGATGCAGAGCTGACGGTGGTGAAAAAAAGCTTATGGTGTAGTTGCAAAAAATGTGCAGTGGACCCCACATTCCAGGTAAGACAACACACACTTGGACCAGCTTTTCAGAGGGGAATCCATCCATCTCACACCATCAATTATTCATTTCGCTCGCTCTCTTACCAGCACAGTTACAAGACAAAAGCTTTCCATTGGAATTGTGGCTGAAACAGGAGAAAAGCTCTTCCCCTCAGTCTGACAGCTTCCAACAAAACATGTGTAAAGGTCTCTTAGTAACAGACTCAATATAGCAGGGATGTGAGTGGCTGAAGTACCAGAATAAATTAGACAACTATTAATTAAGATAATAATGTGAAAAGCAAATAAAAATAACTTTACTAAGTAGATGCAGTTGCAGAAAGTTTAGTAGTTACTATATCTTCACATCAACAACAGTGAAAACCATTAATATAGAATGTAAAACCCATGCAAATCTCTCAGGGCCCATCAGTAGACATCCTGCAGTGGGCAGAATATGGGATGACTATTATTCACCTGGGATACTGACTGAAGTCTGAAGTATGAATTTATGTTATTGTATGCATCAGATCAACCAAGTGTAAATAATAATGTACTGCAACATGTAATAGGGTCCAAATTTTGGACAGTAGGGTTCAAAATGGGAAAGTGGCCTCACACATTTGATGAACGAGTTCATGAATGAACGATCATTCATGAACTTGTGTTTTCTGATGTTTGTGAACGGTGCTCCCTCTTACAGTTTAACTTCATTTAGGACAATGCCATATTTCCATAGAGCAGTGATCATCAACAGGCAGACCCTTCCAATCTGGCCCACGGCTGGATCCCAAATTGTGACATTATAAAAAGACGCACAAATAGAGACCTGATCTTTTTTTTTTTTTTCTTTTGGTGTATGTGCAACTCCTTGTCAATCTGACAGGGAGCGCACATACACCAAACACACCAAAAGAAATACTGTACTGAGTGGCTGCTCATATCAAAATCCTCTACTGAAGGAAAGTTCAATAATGTGCAGACAGAGCAGGAGTATAAAGCTGCAAGGAGACTCCTGACATATGAACACACATGTCATGCACTGTGCACAGTTTACAGAGGTTGATTATAACGACAACCTGTGACAGCGAGGGAGTGAAGAAAAACAACATGTTATACTCAGCCCCAGGGGTAATCCTAGATTCTGGAGGGCCCTGGCCAAAGAAGTTCCCTTTTGTACTTGAGTACATTTCAGAGCCTGTACTTTCTTACCACTTGAGTAAGCCAGTATTTCTATTTTTACCAGAGTTTTTTTTTTTTTCTTTGATCCTCCTATGCCTTCCACTAATGTTGACACTGGGTGTTAGTGTTAAGGCCAGTGATGAATATGACAGTCGCACAATTGAGGCAACATATCTCTATCACTCCTGGTGTTTGACTGCGGTATAGGTGATAGGTGTAATAAACATCATTAAAACTAATTAAAAATCAGATACAAAAATGAGATTTGATACGTGGTTTCAGTGTTAAAAATGATAAAATAATTGCTGTCACCCGTCAAATAACACTGGTCATTAAGGAAAACCCCTTATCACTATGTTGTATTGTAGACATACATAATTAACAGTTTTGCCAGATAATCTTTTATTATTTGCCAGTGAACTAGTTGATACTCATATATTGTTATGGAACACCAATCAGTAGATGAAGAACTCTGATAATTAGTCGAGCTAAGAAACAAAGTTAATTCCTAATTTAATTGGCATGTCAATAAGGAATTAATCCATATTATGTTATTCTATACTGAGAAACTTTGTGAAGGTCATTCAAGGTCATTGTCTTTGAGAGATGTGTCATGCCTCTATCTTCAAAGTCTTAATTGCCCTTAAAAATGAAGCTACACTCTCATTAAAGCTGATAGAAAAGTAACTTGATTGTTCATACTGTAGCAAGTGAAATTAGCCATGATGTTTTTTGCTTACTGGACAATAAGAAGAAGCGATAAGAAAAATTATGTATTCAATAATATTTTATTACTAATTTGGCCTTCACAAAAGCCCTTTTAAAATTCAAGAGCATCAATCCTGGATAATTCAGCAAAACCCTGGATCATATTCAATTTGTTTCTTTACATCAATACTGTATCTGACATTTTCAAAAAGATCACATTCTACAACCTGCACATGAAAACTTCAATATGGATAAGTTTTAGGAAAGGCAAATAAACTATGGTGAGGTATGGTTTGGCAACTAAAGTTGGTTAAAGATTGATTAAACCTGCATTAAGATTTTTTGTTGCTCTTGTTGGCAGACAGCCATAGTATACATATAGCTTTACTGAACAACATTATGTTTATCCCTACTTGGTGAATGTAAATCCAGTAATCACTCTTTTTTTCTTTTTCTTTTTTTAAGCTCTGTTCATACTGTCTACCAACTCCTGAGGGAATTTTCTGGCTCTAAATGCTCCAACATGTCCACCAACTAGTTGCTAATCTGTTTGCTTGGTGCTGTGCAGACAGTGAGTGATATTTTTTTTTGACAATTTTCTGAGAAATCTGCCTGTTGCAGCCAAAAAAATACAGTATGAGAGTGAATCAGCTCCTGTAGAGCCAAGAGGAACTTCAAAGTCAGACAATAATTTTTTGTTGTCTGTCTTCACTATGAGTGATGCCTCTAACACTACACGCTGTAATACAGGATTATTATGAAATATCTTCATTATAGCTGTGGTAAGGTAAGGTAAAGATCATGGTTACTATTAATAAAAAACTAAATCTTAAATGCAGGTGGGTGAAAAGACCCAACCTCTATTAGACTTCTGCATTAAAGTCTAATAATGGATTAACTACATGCTTATCTACTACCCTGACCTCCCCATCATTACCTTTCATCTAGCTACACAAGGGGAACACTACATCCTGCATTGGCAAGTAAAGAATTGTCCATCATTGTTTCATGTTTGGATAATGCCATCGCCCTCCCTTTGGCATTAATAACACTATCATAGTCTATCAGCAGGCTGCCTTCTTTTTACAGTATCCAAGGACGCCCACCAAGACAAGGCTAGAATGAAAAGAGGACACAGAGTGAAATGTTTTTTTGTCTTGATATGAGAATCCTGGCAACAAAGAGGTGTGAACTTCAGCCATCGTATGCTCTGAAGGCCCTCTCTAAGGACAGGAGGCTGTTAATTCTACACTTACATTAGTTGAGGGACATTAATTCCAGAGGATTTACATGCAGTAGCCATCACTTGTGGTTTGTCCTTTATGTGACAATAAATCTATCCTCCCTACATATTGCTTAATGTCCTTGATGGAACATTAAGAAAATCTTGAAATATTCTTGTATTGTACACGGCTTGGATTTGAGAATGTATTAATCAGCCAAAGATTGATAGGTCATTTCTCCACAGCCTGACCTTCTGAGTATGAAGCTTAAACAGCACATGTACACCTGCTGAGATACATGTTAGGAAGGTATATTTCATGACTCATCAACACATCTCTTGGATCCAGGTTAGAGGATCACACTTTCTGCGGGCCCCCCACTCACTTCAATTAGTGACCTCCACAGGCTTCTCTGAGCAGAGTGTTGAGATTCTCTTCAAATCCACATGATCAAAACGTATGATTAATGCTTGCTTTCCATCCCAGCTAGGGCTAATCATCCAAAGCTTCACAAAGCCATTAATACCTCTCAAAATACAGGCTGGAAAAGCTGCTTTAAGCATTTTATGATACCTGGTACAGCTATCTTTCGCACTCCATATTCATTAGCATGGAAGAGATGCTATGAAGAAAAGTGATTCATTAAGAACACAGCCAGCTACATCTAAGGTAATGGGCCCTACTGTAAATCTTTAAGACATTTTCATGGCATCTTTAAAGCTATATGAATACATTAAAGGCAAAGGAGAACTACAAAAACAAGGTGGTTAAGTGGTGATACACGCAAATCTGATTTAAATCTGATGCTTTAGATGCATCACCATTTTCTAAAAGTGGACTTGCGTGGCCACACTCGTCACAGAAAATTAAGAAGTACAGCGATGCTGTTCGTTAGTGGTGAGTTACAGATCTAAAGGATCTGTGATTACAGTCCTCATTTTACACTTGGAGCCTCAAGATCCATATCAATTGGTGGAAGAACAGCATGGCCTTCTGAACACTTCAACTAATCACCCATCTGTGGCCATTGTCTACCAGAACCATATGTGACTGTGATGTCTGTTTATTATAATGAGGATGAAGATAAGAAGCATTTGATTACTTCCTCACAAACTACACAATGTGAAGTGCTGTATGAACCCAGACACTTCTTAACCGACTACATTCAAAAACTGAAATTATGAATTTTGAATGCCAGGAATTCATTACTACTATCTTTGTTCAATAGTGTATCTAGCACACTGACACAAAAAGAACAAGAAATCAGTTTTCACTATCTGGTTTTGCGCGAGAAGTGATTAGATCACTTGATACCGTCATTCCACTGCTTCTATTTTCTCCACCATAGGACCTTCCCCAGGGGAATACACAACCATAATGGTTTTCGAGAAATATTATCGACCTGGTCTGATGCTGAAGGTGGCCACTATACTGTAATGATACCCTTGCCTTGTGTGTAGATGAGGTACAACATAGATAAGGTGAAAGTACTGCATTTGAAAGTAGTTTCTAGTGGTGTTTTATAGAGAATTCAGACGTCTGTTCAGAAATAAACACCCAGAATTATCTTTTCCAAGTTGCTGTAGACGCTAACTCAGGATCTAGTGTGTTCTCTACAAGCTTAATGAGAACAATGTCTTATAATTTGTGTGTTTCTATGTCAAATCTTGGAGCTGTAAATTCATAAACAGTGTTTTTATAATAAACAGAAAAATAGGTTGTATATTGTCAT
>JANJYP010053599.1:0-18040 GCA_024605115.1 Rastrelliger brachysoma
CTCTGTTCTCAAGTGGAGAGCCACTTGCATTCACCCTCAGCACAGCACAAATTGTACACAGAGCTGAATTTTTTTGGCACCTGTGCAAACACACACACACACANCACACACACACACACACACACACACACACACACACACACACACACACACACACACACATGCACAATCATAACACCTATTTTTAATGTAATGGCTCTGGAGTAGCTCAAGCAGAGGGAGCACTGCCACTGAGAGAAGATAGTATACAATCCTCATTCATTTTTCATTCATTTCTCTAATACTGACATTTAAAAAAAATAATTTGTAACAAAGATTAACAAACCCTGCTGACCCTCTCAAATTACTTGATAAAAAAACAAAGAACTTTTAGTGAGAGTAGTATGAGTGGCTGAAGAGTCAAATCAGCAATAGCTTTATGAATGTTAGTTCAATAAACTGATAGACTGAGAGGAGGAGGAGAGACACCTTTCATACACTGACAACCCTCTGTGATATGACAGAGAAATCATACAGACACTCTTGACAAGGTCTTATTTGCAATCCTCTGCTTGAATAGATAAATTGTGGGTACATCCTTACAATAACACAGCACAGCAGATGTACAAGTAGCAGAGGTAGAGAGACTAACAGCTGCACTGCTTCACCTACTGCAGTAAGTGTACATAAACACGCTTCCTTGCTAGAGCTTTACTTCTATTTTGTGAGCAATTATGAAAAATATGGGAATGCTTGACCCATGAATGTGACAAATAGGAAGCAGACTCTGCTTACAGCTGTGAACAATTACAAACAGTGGAGGAATGTCTCTCCACTGCTGCTTTCAGGAATGTGCATCACTGCCCTTTGTCCACTGAACAAATTGGGGAGAAAGACTACTAAAGCCAGTATAATCCATGCATTAGTGGTGTTTCAGAATGGTCATACTTTAAATTCTTTCATCTTGACACCTGTGAAAATGCTTTACAGCAATTTCTACATTGTTAAGAGTAGACATAAAACTAATGTTTTGAAAAACCTTTAGGATCCCATCCAGACATTTAAAATACTTTACTTTGAATAATAATTTGTATTTGATATGGGTTAGGGTTTTTTTGTTTTGTTGTTTTTTTCACAAAAAGAATCGCATATGATATCTATACCTTCTCCCTCATTAGTTTTTTTGTATACTTTTTCTTGAGACACAATGACCACAACATGTAACTCATGCACCAACCTGCTGAACCAACTAAATACAAGCAAAATTCCTGCTTTGTGCTCAAATTACACAAATCTTTTGTTTTCACAAGGAATACAATGTTATTCAAAATTTTAAAGTTAACTGCCCGATTATGCACACTGACTCATCACATGGGCAAACACCTGTCATACAGTTTTACAATTAGTAATCAGAGCCTTAGCATAAAAATGTATGACCAAAATCCACCAACGCATTTACCTCTTCTCCAAGCTATGGAAGACGCATGTGGATATATAGCAGTTGGTGTTTTTCATGACTGGACTCGCCATGCTTGGCAATATTTCCCCCACTGCTTGGTCAGGGAAAACATTGCTTGTTATGTGGAATAAGGTGCTGTGGCCAGACTGAAAGAAGAGAGGATGCAGCATAGTTTTTAAAAATTTTTTTTAATGTAACTGTATACAGTAAATTCTTCTGCTGTTTTGTATGTAGATCACTGTATGTGTAACATTGTGTTGGTTGGGATGTATGCTGTGTACATTACTTTTGTGGGAAAAAATAAAATATATTTGTTACCGTGTGTGTATTGTGTTTTCTGAGTATAAAAACAATATTCTAAATTATTTTACAACACACTTATGTATGTACTGTGTGTAGAAAGTGTTACATTACATTAGTGTTCAACTGCTTCTTATAAATGTCTATTCATATGATGGTTTGTGGGCGTCATTTGAAAACCAAATACCATTTTGAGAAGAAATAATGTAAAGTTTAATTTTGCAGGAGAATTGAGGGGTTTTGCCCAATGTGTTTGTGTTTTTGGATTTGACAGCAGCAAAAACGAAGAACAAAAACAAATACATTATAAGAATTTATCATTTTCAATATGAAGCATGAAAAAAACACAACAGCAATAACTATGATATCTATTAAGAGTAAGTGTATTGACACATAGAGAGCTATTCGGTAAATGCTCCACATTTTGGGTGACTATTTTACATGCTGAAAACACAACTTCAAATATCATCAAACATTAATGTAATTTACTCCAGTGTCCAATTTGCATATTCCTTCACATTCCACTTCTAACAGCTTCTCTCAATTAATGTAGTGAAAGTAAACACCACTACTCAGAAACCCATAAGGCCTGTGAAAAGAAAAAGATGTCAAAGTTTTAATTATTTATAGATCAAAAAAGAAAGCTTATTAACTCATCAAATTTCAGATTATGCAGATTCTAAAAAATATTTATTTTTTCTAAAAACTGCAACAGGTTGAGGTGTAAATCATTGTAGGTTTGCATAGCGCCTTAGCTGTGCAGAAGAGGACAGATCTGTCTTAAAAATCTCCATTCCATCTTGACAAGTTAAAACAAAGCAATTTCAGGCCCAGCTGCACCTGCAGTATTGACATGCCTCGTCAGAGATGTCTAGCAGGAAGACAATAATTTGTCTAGTCACACTGAAATGAGCTCAAAGTCTGGAAGTGTTAACTGGGGGCAGAAGGACAGCTAGTAACAGGCCCACTTTATAAAGGTCATCTCCCATTAGAAGGAGTCATAAAGTCAGCGTACAAGCTGCACATCTTAATAATGCATGAACCAGCATATTTGCTGCATACTTTCCATTTGTGGTAATAACACTGCAGTGATTTTGAGAAAGACAGACAAGTACTGTTATGTATGAAACTGATCATAAATTATTTGAATTAAATATAAATTGGATTGTAAAAATACTAGGATCATAAATAATAACTGGAGGCATACTGTTACCATCTTATTGTCAACAAATCACATCAAAAGTCCAAAACCAGCAATGTATCAGTTTGTCTTTCAGTACTTTTCAGTGTCCCCATGTGTGTCTCTCAGCCCCAAGCCAATGTTTTTCTATCAAAGATATAAATCTAGTAAAATGTGTCATGAATATATGCATTGATTTAAAAAAATCTAAGTATTTTGCTCTGTAGTCTTTAGCAAACACCACTCAAACAGGAGTAAATGATACATACTTTGGCTGATTTTCAGCTTCCAATGTAGTGATGGATTGTGTCAAACTTAGCTATATTACCATTGTTGATGTTAAAGGCCATTAAAGTTTGTCTCTAAATGTCCACATTGTTGTGGACATGGCAGTGCTTTTCCACTACAGAGCAATGGCATGACACAATATGGCCAGGGGCGTATTTAGCAACATTTGGGGGCCCAAGGCAAACCTGGTCATGGGGCCCTCCATATTATTGTACTGCACCGACAAAAGTTTTATTTTCACCTCAACATTAACATCACTAAATTGATTTCATCATATACTATATTTCAATTTTGACAAAAGGTGAGTTTGTAATTCAAACACTTTGTCCTACTTTTGAAATCTGTTACAATTATTTGACAGTTTATGTTACGAGTTACCAGTGTTGGGAGTAATGCGTTATTAAGTAACTGTGTTACTTTTGCAGTAACGAGTGCAGTAACTAATTATTTACTCATAAACAGTAACACGTTAATCGTTACTGCGATCAAAACAGGCTCGTTACTTCCACGTGGGTCACGTGACTGACGTGGCACAGCAACATTGTCAGTACCCGGATCATTCTGCCTACCTGATCCGTGCGGGCGACGACCGTCCCGGAGTTGAATTAAAGCTGCAAGCAGCCTTGAATGGACCTTGCCCCAGGCCACCGCCCCCCCCAGTCCCCCTCACTGCTTTATCTTAGTGATACTGGGTACAGTGATCAAAATTTGAAAATAGAGTTGTTTTGTCGAACACTATACCACATCAACCTCAAGATAATGTGTTTGCATTTGTAGATGATTGGAAACAATGGAAAGAACAATTAATTTGCACTTACACTACTGTATGGTGGCTAGGAGGTGCATTGTGCTTGTAGGATACAATTTAGCGTAAAAAAAAGTTACTTTCCCCAGTAACTAGTTACTTTGAAAGTAACGAGTAACTTAATGTAACTGAGTTACTTTGGAAAGAAGTAACTAGTAACTGTAACTAAGTTACTAATTTAAAGTAACTTGCCCAACACTACTAGTTATATACAGTATCTGCTTTGAAATATAATAAATATATAAACACAAAATTTCAATATTAAGGTTTATCATCAACTAAAAAGTGTGAATTTGAGAGCTAGATAAAGTCTTAAAATCCTTCTTGAGGTTTATTAACACAGACTGTATTTGATAAGAACATTAATCAACATTTAATATAGTTTCACTCCACTAGTTTATAACAAAACTTCATTTTACACATTGAATGGACATGGAAATATTTTAAGTGTGTGAATTAAGACTAAATCAATAATAATTGTTTTAAGTCAAAGAAAACATTATTCATATGAGATGTTTGGGGGCCCCAGAAAATCTTGGGGCCCCAGGCAATTGCCTGTGTTTGTGTAATGGTAAGTACGCCTCTGAGTATGGCTCGGCCCAGTTTAGATGGTCCATTACAACTGAGTACCTCTATAGTAGCTCCTTGGTGTGGTCATCATACAGCAGCACCAAACTGCAATGACACCAGTTACGCACAACACAGAAAACTGGGAAAAAGAAGCAGAAGAAGAACATCTCCTTGAACGACCATGTTGTTATTTTCTGTGATGCCATTTTCTCGTGTAATCAGGTAACAATAGAGAAGTAATCTAAGCAGTTGCCAGTTTTAATAAATTCGGGATTGAGCTGTGTATGACCAGAGAATTTCTAATATAGCGAGAAGTGTCACTCTCGTCTAACTTCCAGATTCCTGGAACACATCTCTGGCCATGTGAGGGCACTCGCAGGTGAGTGCAGAATGAATGGGAGTCTATGGTGAGAGAACCCAAAAAAATCCACTTTTTGTGTAATTTTTTGTCAAGTAATTTTAATATTCTTTTTCAAAAGGGGAGGCTAAGAAAATACACTCAGCTGAATATTGGATTTTTAAAGTTCTATCTATTCTAAAAAGCTGTTCAAAAAGTGTGATAACATCACAGATTTTTACTGCCAGTGGTGCTGCTCTACGGACGCTCAGAGTCACTTGCCTGAGATCACCCCCAGTGGACCTCTGGTGGAGCTGCAACCTGGTTCGATACAATGGGGCTGAAAAGAGAGTGGCAAGGCTCGTTGTAGACGGGCTCTGGTTTGGCTTTTACAGTCTATCGTTGGATGTTGCGTTTATGATGCTTCCATTGGATACACTCGTTGGCCAATCAGTGGAAGGCAGTTGGTTGACGTTACCTTTTAGTATCTCCTCGAAATCAGGGCTGATGTAAAATGCACATTAGAATGCTTCCTGCTTTTCATCTTCCTACACTTTGCTTGTTGCCTACCTTTGCCTGAAATTGCCCGGCCACAACATTGCGGTGCAGCAGCTATAATTATTCATGTGGGGTTTTTTTGGACAACTTTACACAAAAGAATAATATTTTAACTATATTTCAGGATTCAGCTACAAAAATTGTACTTGTTTGTAGAACTGATTCATTGGTTTCAGATTTTAATTAGAATTATTGACAAGACCGAAAATATGAAATATTAGCAGCCTGATCCTTTAAAAACATTAAACAAAGACAACATGTTTGTCATATTCCAGGTTTTCTTTTGCTTGAAAAGAACCATTATTAGCACATTTCTTAAAGAGGATCAGCTTTCACTTAACGCTTCCTTCAGTGGGCCTGAGGGCTGAGGTTGCTAGGCGATGGTGGCTATTTCTGTGGTGACGTGATCCCCCTCAGGCCTGATTCTCACTCATCACCTCCACAGGAAGATACAGGGACAGGCGCATGCACACATGCACATGCACAATACAATACCCCCCCACCCCCACTACACACACACACACCTATACATTGAGGCTATCCTGAGGTTTTTCTGTAGCTCCACTCTTATCTCTGGGAGGCTGTTGTCACTCACTCATTGCTGTGCTGAGAGGGGTTTCAATAGTCTGACCTGATGAAGCTTAGAAAACACCTCAGAAACCTCTCAGGTGTCAAGGAGAACCAGATGGTGACAATGAAGAGGCCCTGAGAGCCAGAGCAGCTCAGCACCTCTTCTGTTCACTGCTTAAACACGTTGTAAAGAGAAAGCTCTGTTTATTCATCAAGCTTGAATATGTGCAGATTGGCAAGACAGTAAAAATCGCTGGGAAATTTAAAGAGCATATTCACCATAAAACGTTCTTGATATGTCTTCCATTCTTGTTAAGTCTGATGTTTATTTTTACAATTTTCTTATGAATTTAGAGATTTCCCATGCCACTACAGTTCAGTCTATTTTCCTTTTACAGAAAATGTCATGATCAGACTCTCTTAATTTAAATATTCTGTTAAATGTGAGACATAACAAGTAATCCCAATACTTAAAGTATGCCTGAAAACACTCAAAGGAAATTAAAAAGTGTACAGCATGTCATCAAACATACAACATATATCCTGCAATACAGTAAATATTAAAAAAGAACTTAAAATATTAAAACATATGTTCAAGACTATCAATAACTATTGTAGCATTATTCTGAAATAAATCAACAAGATCAGTGGAGGGATAATCAAGAAGAGGCTGCCATATGTCATAAAAAAGTTGCTGTTACTTTTTATCTCTATAGCCATTTTATCAAATTTTTAAAGATGCACTTACATAAACAACATAGATGACAGTATTAGTTCTGTGGTATTCACTGCTTTTTTCATGGGAACCACACTGGCAAGACGCAGTCTACAGGGGAGCCACTTCTATTACCTAACACCAAAATCCACCCTAACCACCCAAATAATTTGTCATCCCATGACATGCAATCTGTAATACAGTCAATACAGTATGAATTAAAAACAGGCTTACGTTAATACTGGAATGAGCAGAAGCAGGCATAAATTTCCTTGACTTTCCTCAGCAGCGTGTTGTTGCAATCCTTGTGAATTATGTGTATTGGCAGCAATATCATAATTATTAGCTGCAATGTGAGCTGTGATTACAGTTTGGTGAGTCAGGCAATGAGTAACACTGCTCTAGATGAAAAGTTTAGGGATTACAAGTCCTCCTCAGGGACATATGAATGTCTGTACCACATTTCATGGCACTCCATCAAGTATTTCACTTAACACCACAAATATCAACCTCATAGTGGCACTCCAGACAATGCCAACAAGTCTGTACAAGTCTTCCTCTGGGGACCATTTAGGTTTGTCCAAAAGATCATGTCAATCTCTTCAATATTGGTGAGACCTTTCAGTTTGGACCAACTGTTGTTGCCATTTCTGATAACATGAAGAAGTCAAAACACATTTCATTACAATTCATTTATATTCATAGAAAAAATGTCATATGGAACTCAATCTGATCATTGAGATCACTGGATTCTGAGTCAACAAACAAGCTGTCTTCTTCTTGGTAGCCTTGCTTAAAACTATTGTTCAAACTTTCAATGAATGAATACTGCCCAAATGTCATATTTTGTCCAATAAAGGAGCTACAAACTCAATTATAGTTGCCAGTCAGAGTTTCATTGACTGACAGACTCAATGACTGACTTCATTATTTGGACATAAAAGTACCACAGGGTGGCATTCTTAGTAGATGGAGCTAAAAGGTAAAAGCTCACCTATCCACTGATCTAAGTGGCTTATGGTATTTTCAAGTGTAGAACAAAGTCTGACCTTTTGCATCAGCTTTCAGAGTGTTGGGGAGGCTCCATTGTCATCACTTTGACACACACACATACAGTCTGTGTACACCGTACCTACCAAGCATAGAAAGGAATCATGTTTTCCATTCCCCCACTTTTCATCCACTGCAGCTGTATCCATGGGAGCACAAATCAGGTCAGAAAAACAAAACAACATGAGAGAAATCATATCTATTGCACAGTGAGGAGAAAATGACTGAGAATGATTTTTACACTGTGTTCATGATTCATATCATCATATTACAATCAAGTTTAAGATTTGTGACACAAGTTAGGCAAGACAAGCATTTCTCCATGCATCCTATCTGAAGTCATCAAAAATTATGTGCTATAAATAGACTACAGTGCAAGCATGTAGGCTAGCTGCTTCCAGAGGTAATACAACCAGTTACAGATTTCAGATTTTGTTCAGTGCAAGGTGTCAAGTTTTTTGAGTTATACTGATTTTATTGTGCATCATTTGCTATTCCAAAATTCAAATAAGGCGTAAATATTTTGGAGTAAAATTATTTTCTTTGCTCATGTAAAACACTTTTGCATGCTTGAATCTGCTTACATACAGTATTAAGACAGACCACAGCATGTCTGAAGCCCAGTAGTCTATGATCTTCGTCTGTACACAAGGGAGCATATGTTTATCACAGGGATAAGAGGCAGAAGGAGAAGAGTGTGCTTACATTTCTCAAGGGGCATGTTCCACTAATCGTGATTGCTATCTTGATGCTGTTAAAGTGGCGAGCACCTATAGTTGAAAAGTGTTGATTAGCTTGACTTCAAAATGAGTTTACTGATGCACAAGTATGTGAAAGCCTTCATCACAGGCTGGTAAAATTCTCAAATGCTTTGGAAAGGTGCTTCACTGCTGATTGAAAAAAAGGATATTGCCATCCCACACACACAAGCCACACATTGGTGACCTACTTAAAATTTCTGTAGCTCCATCAGATAATTATCTCAGACTCTCCTGGTGCATTGATTATCTTTTTCCAAGTTCTTGTGGTTTGGCCCTCTCATCTCACCTGATGTGTTTTCAACTAATGCTAACAGCATATAGTGCTAAGAACGA
The DNA here is from genome assembly GCA_024605115.1 of Rastrelliger brachysoma. Taxonomy (NCBI): domain Eukaryota; kingdom Metazoa; phylum Chordata; class Actinopteri; order Scombriformes; family Scombridae; genus Rastrelliger; species Rastrelliger brachysoma. The sequence continues at coordinate 8,906 of JANJYP010053599.1, forward strand.
CAGCAGTGGTGGAGGAAGCACAGAGTCTGAGCACTGAGTAAAAATAACCAAAAAAATATTTACTCTCCTAAAAGTAAAATTACAACAATGAAAACCCTACTTAAATAAAAGTAAAAATTATTTGCTTTTAAATGTACTTCAAGTATTAAAAGCAAAAGGGCTTGCACAAAGATTTATTATCTGAATGTCTATATTCTAATAATAAAAAAACAACAGTATGGGCTGTGGTTTTAATATAATGCAACTGTGCTTATCAGCTGTGTTACATTCTGATCTACAACTCTGGAGACCTGGTTATCTACAAAGATGATTTGCAGAGTTAAATATCATTGAGAAAACTATATACTAGTTATACATCTTTAAAAGATTTATTTATCATTTGAATGTCATTCAAATTTTGTGTTGTATTATGCCTGCTAAAAGTTTTTTTTGAGCCTGTCAAACATTTCCTGTAAATATGGGTGGCTCATTGATTTAGACATTGCTTCAATCACCATGTTTGTTGTGAGCAAGTGCAAGTATAGATGAGTTGTTGCTGCTCAAAGTAGCCAATTAGGAGTCCGATTCTGGCAGCTGGTGGGATCATACTTGATTGGTTCAGAACGGGATGGGATGTGCCCAGCCCAGGTAAGATTTTGGAATTATAAAATGTAACAGAACATATTGTAGAAATGAATATTAGTAGTATGAATAATTGCTTAAAAATATAATGATGTAAAAGTCAAAAGTATGCACTTTTAATTGTACTTAACTAAAGTACAGATAGGTGAAAAAGTACTGTAATGAAGTATTTGTGCTTTGTTACATTCCACCACTGAATGACAGCATCAGTCAGTTTGTCAGTCTGAGCTGAAATATCTCAAGTCTTCAAGAAATTTCATACTGATGGTCTTTGGTGATCCTCTTGAGTTCTCCTCTTGATCTACCATGTGACTCATTGTTTTGGTTTTGGGCACAATGGTTCAACAACTATTTGAAGGATTGCCATTAAATTTTGGCAATATATTCAGATTAAGTGCTATTAACTATGCTGTTTCCTCTGATTTTTCTTCCAGTGCCTCCAGCAGGTCAAAGTTTGAGCTTTTTCTTCATGGCCAACATTTGGAAAACCAAAGACATTGCTATCAGCTGCAGCTATTATTCATCTCACAGAACCACCAACATGGCTGTCGATTTTGTTTGATTAAGGTCAGGGAGTGTTCAGGATGAAAAATGAAAATCAATTCTTAAATCATGTGGGAGTCAAAGTAGGATTTATGTGCTTCTACATGTTTTATTGTTTATGTGTTTATGTTCATATGAATACAAATAAATAAATAATTAATTTCATTGAATAAATAGATTATTAAAATAGGCAAAATGCTATTAAAAGTGATTTCATTTAATTTATTTGTGGTTAAAAGAGGATTTTGTAGCTGCACTGGTAGTTATTTTAGGTTACTGTCGCTTTAAGAGCATAGAGGGAACAGAGGCAGTTGAGGCCTGTGAGGACTGAGCCACACAGTTTTCTTACTGTAGTGCTTTTTTCTGTTAAAAAAACCTTGATTTGGATTACTCCTGTAACTAGATACCTTTCGAGAACAAGGAATAAATATATTTTTGTTTCATCTTTTTACATTGGAGTCTTGTGGATGTTTTTTCCATGCATGGAAAGGCATACGAGTCAAGTCTACATAGGTTAAAGGCTTCACACAAACCATATCAAGCTCTAAGAAAAGAGTTATTGAGCCTCATAACCAGCTGTCAATCAGACCAACAAAGCCAATATCCCCACCGCAGTCTCTCCAGTTGAAGTGTCAGAACAACTAATATAGAAATCAACATAAGCTCTGACTCGCACTGACAGAGCACTGACCACAAGACAAGCTGAGTTAGATCTCCGCAGCTATAGATAGGCGGCACATCCTTTGCTGGACCCTAGATGACCTTTAATTTCCCTGTTGTTGTCCACTAGTTTTCCATCTCACAGAAAGAAGAACATAGAAAATTGCACTCCATGCTCTCAGTTTATACACTGGCTTCGATTGTTGTAATCTGCTGAAAGATCTGCTTGTGTCTGGAGACTGCAAGCACAATTAATGACCAATCAACCTGACTGTGTCCACACAAACAGACGCATCAGTTTACATCTCTTACGTCTGGATTTTCTGGCATTCATGAAACATCTAAGAATAAAAACAACAATTCGGGATAGCTTGTCGTCATGTCACAAGCATAATTTTGAGTTGAAAGCACTTGTCTGCCTTCCCAATGTCAAACAGTCTTCAAGGCTACAATTCAGTCTTGAGGTATAGTATAAAGGGCCTGTTGCTGTGTCTTTATATGACTTTGGATCAAGAGCTACTTGCCAACAGGAACAGGCTGAAAAGTCATTCCCAATGTATGCTGGCTTTGTGAGCCTAGTGATGACAGAGAGGTGCTTGTTCCTTGTGTTCGTCCTCACTGTCGATCAATTCCTCAACTGTGTTTTGATCAACTTTGACCAACGTCACCATTCAACAATGTTTAAGAAAGCACTATCTGACAGTTGGTTGTGTTAGATATAAAAAAAATTTAAAAAAATCAGCCTTAGCGAAAACCTGTTTTCAGGAACATACCCATAATGTTCATAAAGTATTTATTATAATAGTAATTATTTCTTGTCAAATGCTGGAAATGATGGAATAAGTGGGCAGGGTTTTGGATTTTGATATGGGTAGATTCAGGAGTTGAATGGGATAGCTGGAAGCAAAAGGAAATTACACCTGTATTTGTATTTACAGTATGATAACACCACTTCCCAATATAATATAATAAAGCTAATAATTAGTTGATCAGTCAGTCATATTTCAGGTTTATTTGTAAAAATCTTCCCTGATATTTCTGTTTTTTTTTACTGAATGGATTTTTTTTGCTTTGATTCCTTCATTGTTTTACATTTATTTGGTGTTTTAATGACGTAATGACTTGAATTTACTCAAATTTCTAATACAGAGGAATATTCATAAATCACATTAAAATACTTTTTGTTATCACTTATACCTTTTTGAACTAAACAAAATGGAAGACAAGCCTATAAGAATCCAGTTTTTTGCTATTATGTTTATTTCACATGACATTTAATGTAGGTCTTGTGTAATCTGTGGTTTGTTCCAGACATGTCTTTATGCTGAATGATTTGCAAATGCCAACTTTTGCACAGATGTGTGAGCAACAGCAAACATTAGATCAGCTTTTTGCAAGCAAATAACTTTTCCTTTGAACGACTCCTCTGAGAACATCTGGACAGGAACATCTGGGAATGGCAGGAAATTCGGCATCTTTCAGCGTGACGTGCGATGAATGTTTTTCAAGTACTTCAGAGGGATGAGCAGAGTATTGAGCCTTGCAACCTCCAAACACCGACAAAATTTATGGAGTCCAGCAGCAAGTGGTTCTCATTATCCATGTCATGATCCAAACAAATTGCTGTATAGGGCTCCCAGCTGAGGTGCTGGGGTGATTTTTCTCCTGGCATAATTACTGTTATATTGTGTTTTCACAATATGTCCACAGCAGTGTTCCAATTGTTGTTGACAGTACACTTGGTGTGACAATGGAGGCTTTCCATATAATGAAAACTCAATGTATTTACATTATTCATTTTACAAAAATTACAAAAGTCCTTATGTGGAATGAATAACAGAACAATAAATGTGCTAATAGCAGGAATCCCCCCACCAGTTAGAGGGGGGCATTCCAGTTCCAGTTTAAAAGCCAACCAGATTTAATAGTGTTCATCTGGCAGTGGGAAGCTACAAATAATGCGCCAGGAATTATAGTATAAATTGTGCCTGAGACCGGAGACATGAACAGACTGCACCTGGTGCTGTTTTGCACACACTTCTGCAGCCCAGATCAAAAGGGCTGATTTTGTGTTACAGCTTTGAAAATATCTTAGAGGCAGAGAATAGAAAAAGAAAATGTTTTCTATAGTCAGTTATTTAAACCGTAATGAGTATAAAGTTTTTTTTAATTTAAATTCTACTAGCTCATTTGAGAGAAGAATAGAGTATGCTAATGTATTCACTTTATACAGAAGATGAAAATACTTCATTCTTCTTCTTCTTCTTCTTCACCTGATTACCTCATGTAATATCCCTGTGATTAATCTGAATGTTCAAATTAATCATTCATCAGTTTTTCTGAAAGGGGGTGCTAAGTATTTAGCTCGCTACAAGTTTAGATGTCAATCTTTCCAAATAACTGTAAAGTCTATATCTTCTATTTTCAGTAGAGGAATTTTTCAAAAAGTTCCTGCAGCTGAGGCTGTAGTCACTTTATGAAGCATACATTCAGAGGTTGTAGATAAGGGGTTAATGTTATCAGCACTGCAGGTGTAATGTATAAATCGAGTACTGAGAGCCCATATTGAGCCGCCTATTTATGTCTTCTTGTGCTCCTTCCAGCCAAGCAGGTGCTCAGTTGAGTCACATCCAGTGATTTAGAATAGCATGTCCAACCCATTATCCTTTTTTCATCCATGCCTGTCTCAGTGCATTCTTTCTTCCTGCCAGCATTTTACATTGTCCTAACAGCTAACAAGGGCACAGTGGAGTGCAAGTTTATGTGGGAGTGTAGGATCTTAGAAATATAATTTAGGATTTAACCCAGAGTTTTTCCAAATTGCTGACACAAAATGACAGCTGTTTTGAGAATCTTAAAACTAATTCTGAAAAAATAGAAAAAAAATGTATCTAAACTATTGTTCACAAATACAAACAAAACATTAACACTGAAAATATCTTCATGGCTTATTCATGTGAAAATTACTGAATGCAAAAGGACAAATAAAAATTACCAAATGGTCACATTGAGTTTCCTCATTTAGAAACATTATCTATTATGTTGTTCAATTTCAAAAAGATTCAGATGGCCAGAGGAAAGCTCTTAAGTTAAATAAATAAATGCTATCACTTTAAAGGGAACAACGTGGAGAGAGGAGAATGAGCAAGTGGAACAAAATTGGATCCGTCATGCCAGACAGTACTCCCCCATGGTTCAGCCAGCGAGAACATTGCTGTTCATGCCACAGGACTGAGATTCAGTGATCGCACCAACAAATTAGCCAAAAATATTATCTCTTTTCTGTTTTTGATAGATTTTTCCATTGTGTAAGGACTGACAAATAATTATGTAGCCTACTGAATTCAGTATAAAGCCAAAAACAATCAAATTGGTCCATCTCATTTCAAACCGTTTTGAAAGAAGACTTAAACATAAATGTATGGTTTGTATCTCACATTTGAGTAGTATTATAATATCTCTCACAGGGAACCAGTTATGGCTCATATTATGCATTAATAACATTTTTATTTATTTATTTCCAATTTATTTGTTTTATTGCTAAATATAAATTTTACTCATATAGACCAAACAGATGTTATAAAGTCCTTTGCAAAGACAAAATCATTGCAGTAATGCAAGACGAAAGAAAAAAGCAAATATTTTCTTCTATTTGTGTATACAGTGCATTAAACCTGGGTTCCCTGTGACACTTCTAAAATTCTGTTCAATCCAGCTATAAAAATCCCTGTTAGTTAATTCAGTAAAATAATTTACAATTTTATCTTTTTTTGATAATACATAATGCATACTGTACAATATATTAGGGCAGTAGTATATACACTATATAATACAATTAACAATATCTAATAGTCTAATAGTCAGAGTCTCAATATCAGTGTCTCAGTATCTAATAATCAGTGCTAATGATTACAACTGACAGGAATAACATGTTATCTAACACTGTGGAATACATTTCAGGATGTCATGAATACTATTATTATTGTATGGATAGTAGCAGCAAACACTTAAGACTGGTCCAAACAATAATTCGCTAACTTAGTCCCCACAGATACTAATTACTACTGTCTGACAAGTGTCATAAAGAATCAAGAGTTGTTCAACTAAATAATGAAGGACAGAAAGACTGTACTCTTCAGATATGCTCTGTGTTGTTTGACTCCTCAAGTGGAGACCCCCAGAAATTGTTGGTGGAATGTAAAACAGGTGCTGCACAATTGGTTCATCCACGGTGGGGGAGAAAGAAAAACAGTCGCCCCTGCAAGAACATGACTGACAGAACATCACATTCTCCAACCAGCTGTATTACCAGATGATCCCTTACTTAGAGAGTCAGACTTAATAAATCAAACATTAAATGAGATATTAAGTGTATGGATGTTAAATGTATTTTTTTATTTATTAATTTATGCAGCATACACATTTGTATATGTATTTATTAATGTATGTGTTAAATTATTAACTTATTCACATTTTTATTTACAGATTTATAATTATTTATCCATATATATTTTTCATTTATTTAAAGGCAAAATTTCTGAAGCAAAATAAATAGATCTGTCCACTTCCTCCATCAAAATTCAGAAGGTGGACTACTTTGAATATGCTTTTGCTTAATTCAAGATGGCAAAATCGAACGTGGATCTTAATGAAATCATGCATGCTACAGTGGTAGATGTGCTGGTTGTAGCTTAATGGAGGCAAATGGCAATTCCTTTGCTGTTTTTAGATTAAGTTTAGAGATTCACTGAATATGATATGTGAATGTGAGAATCATATGTGAATGACATTGGTGCTAACATACACAATAATGATCCTTACATGATCCTTGCAGAGATAGTACAATAACTGATGCTGCAGGGTGACCAGCCAGAGGATTCAACCCGCCCCCTGACTTTTGATGAATAGAGTATATGTGAATATGTAGAAGTATATGTACATTATATAAATATCTATATATATGAATAACTAACTTTGTGGCTGTATTTAACATTAAATTATATGAATACTTAAATTAATTATACATTTATTTAATTTACACATTTCATTATCTAATTATTTATGTATTTATATATACATACATAGGCCTACAACATGCAAAGAAGAAGGATTCACACTGTATTAAAATAATCGCATTCTGGTGGTCAAATATTTCTCGATTACACATTTTCTGTTATCTCAGGTGGATTTGTTTGGATAGCACAGATATATGTTTTTCACTAGACTCAATACGTGCTGATGAAAACAAATGAAAGAATCTTTGCTTTTTTCTTGACACCTTGTGTGTTCTTCAAGTGGCGCTGTAACATCTGGTATGGATTTATACATTGAAATTCTGGCTGGGGATTCAAAGAAAAGAGTTTTTAATTGAATCCACTCCAAAGCCAGTGAGACTGAAATGTCTTCTGGCCAGAAGCTTCAAATACATACAATACTCATGTTACTTTGTCATGTGACCTTTCTCACAGATTTGAATTGTACTTTGTCCCCTTTTTGACTTCTTGACATAAAGAGTAAAAAAAAACCCCAACAAATTCATAGTTTTGTCAGAAGATTCTTTCTAACATTTGAAGTCACCACCCAGATGAAAAATGTATTTTACTGAAATCATTTTCAATATAAACAGTTGTAGTGGTTGTCCTGCTGCCTCCCTTTCAGTAGTCCAGCCCTGACCATGGCACATACTGCCACAGCACTAAACCTACTGCTGTGCAAGAATACACATATTCACAGCCCACAGACAGCAAATTGCTTCTCTCATTCCCCACCACACCCTGCCTTCATTCTCAGCCACCTGCAAAACAAACTGTGCTGGAAATTTCACTACAAATTACCCTGTGTCTGCCAAATCCCCTCGGGAGCAGAGGAAATCAAAACCCTGGATCTCCCTGCCCCCACAGCTACAGACCTTAACCTTACTCTCACAGAAAATATCTTGCCTGCATTTTTGTTTATAATACTAGGCCCAGTTGTGTATTGTAATTTTGAAAAATATACATAATATATTTAGCCATTCTTGTGGCACTGAATTTTAAGGCTTTAGTCAATATTTTATTCAAGTATTGACAGAGTTCATTTGGCATTAAAAGCTGAGACAAGCTTAAAAAAATTTTGCTTTTTATTTTATTTTTATTGAATAAAAGTATGTGGTCATGAATAATAGAAACCTTATGAAAGGTTCGAGTTTATGTTTGTCAACACCGTTTTTGAACAACCTGCACTTCTGTGGGCTTCAGGTCAACTTGACACTGTGAAACTAAGTCTCCATTCCCACTAAAAAAGAGTGAAAACTGAGACCTATTTTGCTTCAGGGGAAAATCAAAGGAAGGCACATACTTTAGCAGTGAATAATGATCAACAGCATGAATGCTGGCATTTACATTGTAAGGATCATAGTGCCTCCTGGTGACGGCTCTGCAGAACTCCAAAAAGACAGGAATGTCAGAGAGAGTGAGTCAGTGGCCAATGTGCCAGAGAGATGAGTGTTGAAAGCTCCTTGGAAAAAGGATTAGGGCTGTTTATGTTGGCCAAGTGGCCCACTGCCAGCTGCTCAAGTGTGCAAACTTCTTAAAGCTGCAGAGCTTCGGGTTGGTCATGAATCTCCTCATCTATTTACCCTCCACCCAGACTGTATGGATTGTTGTACTTTGTTCAGGAGGGAAAGCCCCCTTGACTTCAGCCCCCACCTTCAAAACAGCACACTCCACTCGAAAAAGTGCTCGGTTTACACCAGTCCTTCTAGGACACCAACCTCCAAAACACACCCATACACACTGTATGTGCATATAGACTACTGTATATGTATGTTTGGATTGCTGAAGGTAAGAATCAGGTTCTTCAACAGGAGCACACTTGATATAGATTTCATCAAATAAGGAAATGCTTTAGACTAGGAGTAGAACTGTCCAGGTTGGGGGTAAAAGAAAAAGGTGGGAGGCCCATGTATCAACAGTAGGATAAAACTCAGCCTGGGAGCTGGCAAGATGCCAGAGCGCTGTGGCCTGGAGCTAGATCAGAGCAGGGTTCGTGAGCTGTAGTTATGAGACGAGGGTCTCAGGTCATGGAATAATAAAAGCCATAGGGCTTCTGCTGCAATAAGCTAAACAACAACTTCTTCTCTTCTATGCGAATATGTTCAGCAAATGTTAGCTTGATTTTCTTTTCACTTGGAAACTAAATGTATAGGACTTTTGTTTTATATATAGGTCAGATTTCTAACAGTTACATATCCACAAAACTGACAACCTATTCTTTCATTGTCCTCTTCAGTTCCTAAAGCAGTTTGATATCTCTTTAGCATGTATATATATA